>WYDI02024156.1:0-37543 GCA_009867235.2 Psittacus erithacus
TTTTTTGTGTTTTCTTTTTGTGTTTGTTTTTTGTTTTTTGTGGGGTTGTTTTTTTTGGGGTTTTTTGTTTTTTTTTTTTTTTTTGTTTTTGTTTTTTTTTTTTTTTTGTAGGGTTAAACCCAACCAACCTTAATCTCCATCAAGACAAGCGTAATCTCTTTTTTTAACCTACAGTGGCAGACCAAATGGTCTTTGAATTCACCAGCCCAAAGTAGTGTAAGGATTGTCAAAGAAACAACATTGCTAAGCCGTGATGATTGGTGCTTATTGTATGTTATTGCATCATCTGATGTACTTTGTTAAATTGCATTAAACTGTCTAGAGAAGAGTGAAGTTTGATCTAATGGCTTATACCTGGCTTAGGCTCAATCACCTTATGAAATTATCAGAGTTGAATGTAGAGAAACCACAAGTGGCATTCTCCTTCCTCAATTAAAACTGCTGACTTGAGTATGTTTGGTACCATGCATGAGCGTCAGTAGGCTTAGCGACTTAATCTTTCTCTTCCTTGTGATCCAGAATGGTATGGTTTTGGCAGAAGTCCAGATATGCCTCATATCTGGCCTACATTGTCATATCCCTGCCAGGATGATGGTTTTTTCAGATGCCTTTCTACTTTTCTTGCTGCCTTTGAGTGTTCAAATTCCTCTTCCAAAGCCAAAATAAAAAAAAAAAGGGGGGGGGGGTGTTAAATCCCTAATACTACTCAGCTTCTGTTCAGCTTCTGGAGCTGTGGTAGGACCCATGTTGTGTCCTGGAAAATGCAAGTCTTCACACAACTGTAGTAAAAAAATTTCTTTAGAATGTGTAGACTAGCTGAAATGAATTAAGAATGCAGTCATTAATGGTACTCTAATGTGAAATTGTGCAAGCATACATTTTTGAAAATGTTTGAAGTAAATGAATTTGTGCTTTTGAACTCTTAGTCTAGAACTACTTTTGAGCTATATGACAAAATTTTGATTTTTGCAATATTGGTGATTTTCTTTTTTGTTTTATTTTATCACATCTTAGGTTTGTCCTGTTGAAACAGGTTTTTCAAGCTTCCTGCCTAGTGCCATGCCTTTTATGGTCCTGTATTCTGCTTCAGCCCTGCTTGTGAGGCTGATTTCTTGTGTCCAGCAGTGCCTGCCGGTGATGTAAGCCTCTCCTAAGGGGTTTTGCTCCCTTAATCTGTCACTATAAGGGCCAGAACCTGCCCAGCTGTTATTCAGTACTTGCTTTATAAAGATGCAGGAACAAAAGCTGGAGTTGCAAAAATGTGGTAGGACAAAGGGGAACAGTTTTAAACTGAAAGAGGGTAGATCTAGATCAGACATTTGGAAGAAGTTCTTTATTGTGAGGATGATGAGGCACTGGCACAGGTTGCCTAGAGAAGTTGTGGCTGCCTCATCCCTGGAAAGTGTTCAAGGCCAGGTTGGATGGGGTTTTGAGCAACCTGATCTGGTGGAAGGTGTCCCTGCCCATGGCAGGGTGGTTGGAACTGGATAATCTTTAAGGTCCCTTCCAACCCCCTAATCTGTGATTCTATGAGCTACAACTACCTGGACTGTTGGGGGCATTCTAGGGATCGTTTGTAAAACATTATAGGCCTGTGTAGTCTTCCTATCCTCTTCAGTAGGAGGCCTACGAATATCACTGTTTTACTTCTGTCTTCATGACAGTCGGGTGGATAACATGGTTAACATGGGAAACTCTGCCTAAACTAACAACAAAAAAAAAAGGCAACTGAATTCTTGTAAATTTATTCTTGGGTACAAGGAGATCTGATGCTTTTGAAAGGTTGTACAAGACTAATAAAGGAGTTTAGATATTGGTAAAGGAAGGAAATACAATGCCTGCTTCTAAAACTGGGAGAAAGTAAGAGATGGAGAACTTCCATAGCAGATAGATCAGCTAGTTCTAAACAATATGGCTTCCTTCCCCAACTGTTGCAGAATGGGATTATGAGAAATCTCATAAGCTGCTCTGAACAATAAACTAGAGTCTTGAGTAGTGTGCTAGTTGCTGTGGCATCTGATCATTTAAATTTCTGCAGTCTTGGACTAGTTTTGATCCTTAAGGAGCATAGGGCTATTATCTGGCCCTACAGGAATGCACTTTGTACCAGTACCTGGACATCTTCTCCTGTCTTCTCTTTGCCAAGATACTGTATCACAGCTTCAAGTTTCAAAGAACTTGTAAAATTATTTCAATTGCTATGTGTCAAATCCTGTAAGTTCTCCTTCTTGTTACCATAACCAGTATCCTTTTATTATCGTTTTCTATATTCTAGTCTTAAGCCTTCTGGGATTGTTGGCAAGTATTTTGCAAGTAGACATACTAAGTTAGACAAAGGATCCCATGTTTTGTTTCCTTATTGGTCAAGGAACTGAGGCATGTGGTGCACTCGCTTCCTTGGGTGGTTAGTGGGTAAGAAGGCACAGAATATACCCTAAAGGTATATTCCTCTTCCAGAAGAATGTGTGAGAGTATACAGGAAGTAAAAACATATAATGCTTTAACTTGTGTTGACAATAGTAGGTAGTGCAGACAAATTAGAACAGTAGATCAAAACAGTGTTGAGAACCCAATAGCCATACTAAAAACACTTCAGTTCTTTTAATTTTGGAGTGGCTCTAGTCTTCTTGTGGACTGAATGCCTGTTTGCAGCTGGAACATATTAGGTATGCTCCTGGCATACATTGTCTTACATTACCTTAGTTTAACCTAAAAAGCATCCAAGTCTTTTGTTCCAGAACAGCTCTGTGATATGAACCAACACAACATCAACAGGAATTATAAGGCAGTTCACTTAAAAAGTATGCCGCTAGTGTGAATCAATGCAAATATAGGCACACTCTTAGAGCCACTTACTGCAAGTTAACTGAGCAATGTTTCCTCCTATGTTCTGGCTGAACAGTTTTGAACCATCTCTCTACTGGTTCCTTCACAAAACTCTAAAGTACTGGAGTGAGAATGTTAGCTTCCAATAGCTTCCTCTAATAGAGGAGAAAAAAGTTTGTAGGGAAAGGTTTTTATATTTTGTTCTAACAAGAATGCTGGTAGTGAGAAATAAAAATGACAGGTTTTCAGGTAACTAAATTACTGCAGTTCATTAATGAGCGTCTTTTCCTTCCCTAGTCAAAAAACTTACCATGCCTATTTTGAAGATAGGAAAGTGGGGAAAGCGCCTCTGTGATGTATCTTAGTGAATGAATACTGTACTTAGCTATAACACCAAATCCAGATGCTCAGAATTGTAGGATATTACAACTAGGCCATATTGCTGTGTGCTGTGCAGCAACTAATCTCTTAAAAGATTAAACAGACTCTTATAGTTATTTTAAGTAAAGAACTAATATAAAGCTATTGTTCTGCCCTATGCAACACCATCCTGTTCACGTCATTAGAAAATTTAGTGGTTTTCCATGCAAGAAGATAATTTCTCCCCCACCCCTTAATGATGCATTCTGCTTCTGCTCTTAATGTCACTGTTTTGCCTCATTTTCCTATGTTGAGTGTTTTGGCCACAGTTTCCACTTGAAATATGAGTGGGAGAAGCTCCCTCCAAAAAGCCTGCCTGAAAAATGATATATAAATATGTCACGAGGATCTTCGCTTTGGCATTTGTACGAAGCGCAGTATACCAGTGTGTAGAACCTTTGGTAATCAAAGGCTCATACTGCACTGCCTACATCCTCTCTAGGATTTTTTTTTTTAATTTATTTTTAGACCCCTTATTCTGACCTAGACTTCAGAAATAGTTGTTGGGTTGGGTGTTTGGTTTTTTATTTCCTTCCTTTTCTTAGGTGTATTTATGTATTAAGTGCTGACAAAGCTCTGTACCAAGGCATACAACAGTTTAGGTATTTTCTCATTCTAGTGTGTTATGAGCCTTTTCATAAGGTTAACCAGAATAGATTAGTGATTGGATGAGACCTGGAATATGAAGTTCCTTAGCTAAGCTCTCTGCAGAGAAAGTTCAGGACTCTGAAATAAAGAAATTGAATGGGGAGAATAAACCATGTGTGAAGATAGTATGAAACATACAGGTTGGTTGTCCAGTGAGAGCACTCAGTGAGAGCATTGAGAGCACTCAACTTTTTGCTATGTAACAGACATCTTCCTTCTGGATAAGGAGGAGTTGATCATGTTAAATGCTTGAGGGATCATGGTGTGCAAACCATCAGGATCTGGGTATGTTTCTTCTCCTTTCCATATAGCTTCTGTAAGTGCTATTGTAGGATTTCCCGTTAAATCATGGAGCTTGGAAAGAACCTCCAGGATCATCTTACCTCACCTCTGGTCTAGTTAAGACCAGATTGCTCATGATCTTATTCTCGTAAATGGCGAGACTGTTTACATACAGTATTTTTCCAGCACAGTTGCAGGTTCTCTAATCTCAAGACTGAAATGTTATCTAGAAGCTTTTCTGAAGTTAACTCCTACCACCTCCTCTTTTTCCAGTCTCATATGTAAATTCTGATTTTTCTATTGCCATCAGTGTCTCATCTAAGGATAATGGAAGCTGTGGAGTGTGCCTGTAGAATTACCAGGATCTTCTTGGCAAGTTCTTGGTTTCAAGATAACTAGCAGTTGTTCTGTTCCTATTGCACCCTCTCTGTGTTAAGCCTGACCTGAAGGGGTGCTTTGGTCTGAGAGCAGATGCCTGTACTTCAACCTTCCATCCGGAAGTAACTGAACTGTAACAATCTATTTATGGTAGCTTCTTTTGTACTGCTAATAACCCAGCAAGGGCTAAGATTAAGCCATCTCTGATTTTTTTGTGTGTTTCGTTGTAAAGACAAGTAGAGAAGTCAGTAGAGGGGAAGGACAAAGGAAGTAGAATCTTGATTCCAATAAGTTTTCTTTGTCCGTTGAACAATGGGAATCCTTACGAATTCTCTACGTTTGGCTTTCTTACTTAGTCAGATGTGAAAAATTCAGGATTGCAGCAACTTCTAATAAATTATCCTCAACTGAGGACAGGGAAGAAGTAACATTAGCCCATGGCTAAGTGCACTAACTGTTCCCTTTGGCTTTTACACAAGAGGTTGTTACTTGAAAAGAAATTCTAGTTTGGTTTTCTTGTTGATGTTGCTTTTGCCTCTGTGCTTCTTGGGTTTCTCATAGTGGATCATTAACCTTTTTTCATCCTTGTGTCTTAGCTTGGTAGTTCTCTCATAAATGACTGTGCCCATCTGAATTTATTTAACTTTATTGATCACGTATTGCTCTAAGGGTGAGTTGAGATCTGTGTAAACATTATCTTTTTAGGAGGAAGTGGAATTAAAGCTGCTCTAGCACCTGCTAATGTAGGATGCAACCAGACTTCCTGTTCAAGAGGAAATCCTAATTTACTCTTCCTTGTAAACTGAAGGCTGATCAGCTTACCACATAGTAACCTTTTGACTTGTAAACACTGTGTTCCTTTGGACTGCTTTTAGCCTCTAGAAATTATTTCCCTCAGGCATATTGGTAACTTTAACAGTAAACTTTGTTTTGAATGTCATGAAAAAGCAGCAACGCTTTTCTGCTGAATTAATTTTAATGCTGTCAAGTATACCTACAAACTCAAGTAGGTGCTTAAGATGCCTTCAAGTTTTAAGAAGGTGACTGTATTTTTCTTTGTACTCTTAATCACCACTGCAGTGATTGAGAGTTAAACAAAGAAACTTGCTGTCTATTGGGTATGGAAAACAAATAGAGTTATTGTGATTATTTGTGATTATAGAGTTATTTGTGATGCAGTGCTTCAGCCCTTGAAAATGCTTATTATATGTGGGTGGGGAGTTGGCCCTGGCTAGGGTATTGTGGTGAATCACTGGCAGTACTGCCAGGTTTGGCATGGATGGAGATTTGGGTTGGGGCCAGTAAAGTGAGTTACAGTGCTTTTTTTGATTGTTACCAGCCCCGAAAAGATTTTTCTGTCCTTGAGGAGGAAGGAAGAGATCAAATTTAGCAGGGGCAGTATTTGTTTCCTCTTACTGCTAATACAGCAAAAGAAAGCTGCTTCTGAAATATGGATATTCTCCAGGCTTCTCACAGCTTTGCTTAGATGTGTGATCGGAGGCCTCTGGATTAGGTATGCAGCTGAGGTTTGTCTTAGTGATCCCACAACTGCGAGGTTTTGAATTGAGGAGCAGATACTGGGACTAAGAACTCAAAGGAGTTCTAGAACTTTATGTGTATAAAAATAAGTAAAGATCGTCTTGCAAAGATCTGCATGTAGACTCCTCCTGCCTGTGCAAATAGCAGAAATTTAAATAATATGCTGCTACCATAACCTGCTGTATAGCTTCAGGGACTGATGCAACTTACTCAAAGGGTGGAAGTGGATTGATTCTCAAGGAACCAAGACTCCTTGTTTATAGTTTTCTTTGTCTTCTCTTACTACACCCCAAAGGCTGAAGACCGCAAAGACTCCTTTTTTCCTTCCCTGATGTTCAGACTTTATCGCTTTTCTGTAGCATAAACAAGTACTTTTATTAGCAGAATTATCTTCCAGATAACACAAAGATACTGATCTCTGAAGCAATCTTGTACCAAAATTTCAACTGTTTAAAACAAATGACTTATTAATGGATTTTGTTTCTGTTCTTCTTCTTTCTCCAAAGAGCACTTTTTTTTTTTTAATCATGTCACTAGAGAATGCTGAGGGTATAAGAGAATAAGTCTGTAAAAAGGATTCTCTTGAGAAACTAAGTCCTGAGTAAATTAACAAGATGGCTGTGTTTCTGGCTGCCCTGGTCTTTCAAAACTAGCACTCTAGAGGAAGCTAGCTAGTATCTTGAAATCTTATCTTCACAGAAGTTAAAAAGCTGTGGTGCTTAATGCAGTGAGCCAGCAGTCTTCTTTTGAAAAGTGATTTCAACTTTTTTATATCAATCACAATTCTTGTCCTAGTGTGAGATGATTATATGAAGATGGGACTTGTAAAAATATGTACAGTTCTCATAATGCATAGTACTTGCTGTTGCTTGTTGCCATGATATGTAATACAGTTGAGCAAGGTGAGTTTCAGTAAGGATGTTCAACAGAACTAGTATGTTCCTTCTAAATAGGAGAAATAAAATTTTATCTGTTGCACATTGAATAGTTGACCTTGTTCTTGAGAATGGTAAGTGTAGTGTTCCAAATACTTGTAATGCTGATAATTAAGCATCATGTTGCTAACTTTTAACATGTGAACTTACATCTTAGGTGCCATTATGGTTGGCAAGGACAGTTCTGTGATGAGTGTGTCCGCTACCCAGGCTGTGCTCATGGGAGCTGTAATGAACCATGGCAGTGTAACTGTGAAACCAACTGGGGTGGCCTGCTCTGTAACAAAGGTACTTAACATTAATGTACAGGAAAAATAAGCAAAGTTGCATGATTAACTGGTAACTCATTAACCATTTTTTTTCTGCTAGTGTGCAGCTGAGTATTTCTGCGCCTAATTCTTTTATGGCAGATGGTGCTTAAACATTGTAAGTGTCAGAAGTTTAGGACAAAAGGCTTGGAATTGTCCTGACTCTTTTAACTCATGTAGTTGGCTCTTGCTTATTCTTCCTTGTTTTGTGGATAGTCAGCAGGTGACAGGCTAGCTAATGGAATATGGGGATGATGTGGGTGAATGATGTTCAAACCAGAAAGGCATCTCTTTGACTAGGAATTAAAATGGTGACATTTGTGTACCCTGTTGACTGATTGACGCGTTTCTCTGTCCAGATCTAAATTACTGTGGAAATCATCATCCCTGCCTGAATGGTGGAACCTGTATGAATACTGAACCAGATGAATATCGCTGTGCTTGCCCAGATGGCTACTCTGGAAAGAACTGTGAAATTGGTAAGTTTTGATGTTACAGTATCTTCAGAAATCTGAAACCATTTCAGGCTACAAGCAACTACATTGTAGTTGGTCTGGTGGCATTTTATGATCATTGCTGCCTATGTGTTTGGGTTTTTTTTTTGGGGGGGAGGTGTTGGTTTGGGGGGGGTTTTGTTTTGGTTTTAGAGTAGAGGAGCTGTTTTCTTAAAAGCCAGCTTGGTTTCTGAGAAGGGAAGTGTGAAAAGTGATAGCAACAATTTGAAAGCGTTACCTAGTAAAGGGTTTGTTTCCTTCTTTCCAAAAGCTTCCTTACTTTCTGAGTGAGAAAATATCAAAAGTGATGGCATGCAACTTTTCCCTGCTCAACCTGGTTGCTTAGTGCAGTTTCTGCAAGTGTTGCAGCCCTACATGAGCTGACAAGCATTGCTGCCTATAATTGCAGGCTCTGTTCTTTGCTGTTTCCAAGGAACGGTATTAGAATGAAGTTAAAACAGACCTTTGGTACTTTCAACTACAGCTACTACTGTTCAGACTTCTGCACTTGGCATATCTGTTTTGTCTCACAGAGCTGTGGGGGTGGGAAGAACAAAGTGCTGGAGGGCTCTGGAGCTGGAAGTACACAGCTGGAAGCAGTAGGTTAATGGGGAACTTCTCTAGTTCCTGAGATATTGACATATAGTGGCCTATCTTTAGGCTTTCTAGTCAGTAGATAGGAAGGATGATATGCACCTTCAGTAAAATCCTGCTTTGGTCTCCTACTGGGAATCTTGCTCTCTGTAAGTAGGAGAGGGAGGCTCCAAACTTCTGTACAGGCACCTCTCTACTGCTCATGCTCTTGGTCATTTTTAATCAGAACACAGTTTATAACTAAATTCTCCTTAACTGTTACTGGAAGAGCATTTAGGAAGAATTTCTTTTAATCTCTTTCCAGCGGAGCATGCTTGTGTATCTAATCCTTGCGCTAATGGTGGAATTTGTCATGAAATTTCATCAGGCTTCAAGTGTCACTGCCCATCGGGGTGGAGCGGACCAACATGTGCTATTGGTGGGTATGCGTCTTCTGACGACTAACCTGTTAGGTTGGAAGGGCTGATAGAGCTTAATTGGTAATATCATGCTCTGTTGGTAATGGATTTGATGATAGTCTTTTACCTTAGTTGTCTAATGGCTATGGTTTGTGATACTCTGAGAAGATTAAAGGTACTGTGCAGCCAGCAGTATCCATTTGATGGAGTTGAGGTCTACAGGTTATCAAAGGCATAGCTGGACCATAGCCAAAGAAATGCCCTGTTGGCAAAGTATGTAAGACAATTTCTGACTTTTCAGCTAAAGCAAAATCCAGAATGGATTTATTTTAAGAAATAGAGCATCATAGTATGGTTTGGGTTAGAAGGGACCTTAAAGATCATCTTGTGTGGATGTGAAAGTTCTTCCCTTCTGAAAGTAACAGAAGAGTAGATTACTCACTTAAAAGTGTAAGTGCCTGGTTTGGAAGATGGGGAAATAGTTGAAACGTATTGTGGTTTGCATTGTACTGATTTGCATTTTGCCTGTGATTTGGAGCACAGGGGTTTTATCCTTTTTTCAACAGCAACTGTGCTAAAACCCTCCCCTAAATACTGGCTACTGTGTCATGATCTAGCAACATGACTGTCAATGAACGTGTTCGTTGTTGGCAGATTAACTGTATCTTCTTGCTGTTTGCAGATGGGGAAAAAGGCACTTTGAATTTTTCAAACTCAAAGATATGAAAAAAGCCTAAGTAAAAATTAGGTTAGAAATGTTAGTCTGTTTGTGCATTCTTCCCCTTAATCTCAAAATAACTTAAAGCCCAAACAGAAAACCACACACAATAAGAAACAAACAGATTAAGCCAAGTTTTAAACCATGTAATGGAAGGCACACTTTGACTTTGCAGATATTGATGAATGTGCATCTAATCCTTGTGCTCAAGGAGGGACCTGTATTGACGGTGTTAATGCATTTGAGTGTATATGTCCGCAACAGTGGATTGGAGCAACATGTCAGCTTGGTAAGTAATTGCCTTCTAAGGTTTTGAAGACAACTGCGGATAATTCCTAAATAATTATTCCTGAATAATTAATAACTCTGGAAGCATTTCTGACATTATTTTCACTGAAAACATTGAAGATGTGTGTTGCTACTGGTATTGTAGCTCTGCATTAGTAGATTTAAAAGCCAAAAGTTTCAAGTGAACCTGTAACTGTTTAAGCCCCAACTTAAGCTTACTTATAATAATTTTTCTAGAATGCCTGATAACTTTCCTGTTTCAAAATACAACATTGGTGATGGTAGCTCCTGCTTCATGGTGGCGAAACAGTGGCTATAAGCTTATGGAGGCAAGGAACTGTTGCCCTGACTAACATAGTACCTTTTTGAGTTTTGGCCAAAGGAAAAGTAAAATAACATGCATGTGCTACTTATAGACAAGTATGCATTAAAATACTCTGGTATGTAAATGGTTTTATTGCCCTACCTATGTATAATATGAGCTTCTGATGCTTGGATTGCATGGGAACTTTGCTTGGTGCTGTGGTAATCTGTTTCTGGGTTTGTTCTTTATTCTCTTCTTTATCTTCTTTCACAGATGCTAATGAGTGTGAAGGGAAACCCTGTGTTAATGCTTACTCTTGCAAAAATCTCATTGGTGGATATTACTGTGACTGCATTCCAGGATGGACAGGAGTAAATTGTCATATCAGTTAGTATTTTTTTAGTATGTATGTTGACCATAGGATGCCTAATTATTTAAAAAAGGGTATTATGATTAACATAGCGTGCATACTTATGCAAGAAAAAAATACCTGTTGTCAGGGCTTGTTTTAAACGTCCAGCAATGTAAATTGCAAATACTGTTTGAAACTTTATTTGGAAATGCACTTGGTATGAGCTTAAATACACACATATAACTATTAATATTAATCTCTCCCAACTCACTCAACCTTGATTCTGAATGATATCATACACTGATTCAATTTAAAATACTTTTTAGTTAAAATGTTAGCTATGAAATTAGCTGATAGCATTTAATTAGATTTCTATTAGTGTAATAGAAATGTCATATGGAAGATGTACCTTTCTATTACATGTTTTTTGTTTTGTTTTTTTTAAATAAGAAATCTTTTAAGGCATCAAGTATCTTTGCTTTCCTTTGAAACACCTAGAAAAATCCTTCCTGAAAATCATTTGTTCCCCATTTTTATGCTAGAGATGTACTTTACAGCTTGGTGTTCCAGTATAAATTCTAATGCCTTGCATATTTTATCCATAGATATTAATGACTGTCATGGACAATGTCAACATGGAGGGACTTGTAAGGTAACTTTTGTTTATTCCATGCCATATTGAAAATTAATCTTATTCTAGTCATGAATTCTATAGTTTGGAATTGAAGGTTGGTTAAATAAGGTTTTAATATAAAAGTATAGTGTTCTAGCAGCCTTCCAGTATCTGAGGGGGGCCTACAACGATGCTGGGAAGGGACTCTTCTTTATGGACTGTAGTGATATAGGACAAGGGGTAACGGGTTAAAACTTAAACAGGGGAAGTTTAGATTGGAACTGTTGGAACAAGTCCAGAGGAGGGCCACAAGGATGATCAGGGGGCTGGAGCACCTCCTGTATGAAGATAGGATGAGAGAGTTGGGGCTGTTCAGCCTGCAGAAAAGAAGGCTGCATGGAGACCTCATAGAAGCCTTCCAGTATCTGAAGGGGGCCTATGAGAATGCTGGGGAGGGACTCTTCACTAGGGACTGTAGTGAATAGGACAAGGGATAATGGGTTAAAACTTAAACAGGGGAAGTTTAGATTGGATATAAGGAGGAAGTTCTTTACTGTGAGGGTGGTGAGGCAGTGGAATGGGTTGCCCAGGGAAGCTGTGAATGCTCCATCCCTGGCGGTGTTCAAAGACAGGTTGGACAGAGCCTTGGGTGGCATGGTTTAGTGTGAGGTGTCCCTGCCCGTGGCGGGGGGGTTGGAACTAGATGATCTTAAGGTCCTTTCCAATCCAAACTATTATGTGGTTTTATAAGGAGGAAGCTCTTTACTGTGAGGGTGGTGAGGCGCTGGAATGGGTTGCCCAAGGAAGTTGTGAATGCTCTGTTCCAGCGGTGTTCAAGGCCAGGTTGGACAGAGCCTTGGGTGACATGGTTTAGTGTGAGGTGTCCCTGCGCATGGCAGGGGATTTAGAACTTGATCTTCAGGTCCTTTCCAACCCTAACTATTCTGTGATTTGCAGACTCTTGCACCATTTCACAAAATAATTTTGTGGTGCTACTGCTGTTCACAAATCCAGGATATAGAAATAACTTGAATTCTTGTGTGCAAGTTTATCAATAAACAAATCTTCCTACTTTTTCTTTTTTCTCCCCCTCTGTGAAGGATGAAGTGAATGGTTACCATTGCTTATGCCCTCGTGGTTTCACAGGAAAAAACTGTGAGATGGAAACCAACGAGTGTGAAAGCAATCCGTGCCAAAATGGAGGCCGTTGCAAAGACCTGGTGAATGGATTCAGTTGCCTGTGTTCACAGGGCTTTTCAGGAATCTTCTGTGAGGTGAGGGCAGTGGTGACATTACTGCAATACTTCTCATGGATCGAATTCTTTAGAGAAACATATCTGGAGGTTTAAATGGGAGTAACCCAAGGCTAAGGCATTACTAACTAAGGTAGCTGTTACTTGATACTCTAAGTAAATTTGTTGTGCGGTGCTGTCATAGTAGCTGTAACACTTGATTTTGCAGCCTGACAAAGTGCAAGTTGTTGCACATGTATGTTGGCTCTCCTAAATGTTTAAGACTGAAAGTATTCCTTAAGCTTGAAACTTTTACCTTTGCAGTTTTCAGGACCTGTGTTTTTTTGCTCTGCTAGAATGCTTTTAGGTCTTCATCCTAATAACTCTGCAGTTTATAGTTGAATTACCTTCTCAGTAATCCTACTGCTGTTGGTAAGAGCATCCACATAATTAAAAGCAGGCAGATATGCAGGTATCAGCTCTTGGAACTTTCTTTTTGAGATCATTTTGAGAAACATGTAGTTCTAGTGCTTAAATAAGATATGAAATACTAAAGTGCTAGAGATAATTCTAGTTCTTCCTAGGGAGAACATTAGACTTTTCAATGTGAAGTTATATTGCCCAAAATGTGTACTTTCTGGCTTTCACTGATAGCCAAATTCATCTTAATATTATGGCTTGCAAGGCAGTCATCAGCTGGAGACATTGGGTTGGAATCTTGTTGGATTTGTTCCAGAGTTTTTCATGGAGGACATTGGAATGATCTCTCTTTAATGGTGAAGTAATTTTATTCTATATTTGTATTGTTAAAGGAACAATGCCCTCCTTTTATTCAAAATTAAAAAGGGTTGCAGATACTGACCAGTGTAATAAAACTGGTGCAGTACCTAATAGCTCATGTACCATTACATAAAGATCATAGCTTGTGTGCTCTATTCTTGGCTGATTCATAACATACCATGTAATTAAAGTTTTAGCAAATCTGTTTGAATAATAGGGGGGAGTTGGCTGCTTGCCTTGTGTGTTGCAGGAAATATCTACCATTGATTCCAGATGCTGAAGTACCAGCTACTGAACTTGCATTGCAAAGGGGAAATTTACACTAATAGAAGGAAACAAATGGAAACATCTGATAGAGGAGATCTGAGAATCTTTCTCAGACCTTAGCTATTTTGTGTAGCTTGCTTTGAGTGTTCCACATGAAAACATAAAATAGCCATGTAAAAATCTCTGTGTTGCAGCTGGAATTGTACATGCTGCTCTCAGTTAAAAACTTTGTGTTCCTTCTGCTTTAATTAGCTTTGGGTGTTTAACTTATTTAGCTAAGAACTACTAGAAGTAGTGAGCAAATCCACCACTGGACTTAGCTTTTTCAACCTTACAGTCATGAAATTATCTTTATCATGAGACATGTGAAGTAGGAAAAAATTACTTGAGGGGAAGAAGGCGATCCTTAACAATAACAACTTGGAGGAAAGATACTGTGATGTAACTATATCTCTTTTGAGGCCACTTTGTGGATTTTGAGGCCAGTTTAGAGCATCACCAGTCAGTGATTTTTATGTCAGTCTAAGATGTAGAAGAAGCAGGATTGCTTTGTTATAGCAGTTTGTCTGTTTCAAGAGTGATATTATGAAAGCTAGGTTTAAATTTTACGTTTTGAATCAGATGGTAAGAAGTGTTCAAAATATACCTAGTATTTCTGTGTGTAAATTGGTATGATGATAGTATTTGTAAGAATAAGGCCCCTGAGCAGCTTGATCTAGCTAAAGCTGCTTTGAGCAGGAGGTAGGAAGTAGCTGACCTCTAGAGGTTCCTTGCAAGCTGTGTGGTTCTATAATAAATTCTATGTATTACTTGAGGTGGAAAGAGAAGTTGCTGTGGAAAACAGGATTTATTGTCTGGTAGGTTTTTTTGAGTTCTGTGTATTTTAAGTGTGTTGCAGACACAAAGTTGACAAGTGCATTTCTACTTAACTTGCATTATAGCACTTAGTATGTAGGTGTGAAGGACAGAGAAGTGACTTGTAATGATCCAGAATCATCACAGTAAGATGTCTTTTCATGGCTTGTTCTTTGCTAAGTTATTGCAGATGTGCTTATTCAGCCTCCTGCAAAGGAATGTTGTTTTAGGAGTGTCAGAAATGATCTATATTAGGATTGAATAAAGTAACCTGGAATTTCTCTGTTGCAGGATGAAATGAAATATATATGATTCATAAACCTTAAAACTTGAGGTTCCTTTTACATTAACTTCATCTGTGTCTTTGGCACACAGATAATGCTGCTTGCTCCTGAGAAATGAAGCAGCTGGTGCTAACTATGGCCTCTTTTACAGATGGATATTGATTTCTGTGAACCTAACCCGTGCCAGAATGGGGCTAAATGCTATGATCTGGGAGGAGATTATTACTGTGCCTGCCCTGATGACTATGATGGAAAGAATTGTTCTCATCTCAAGGACCACTGCAAGAACAATTCTTGTAAAGGTACCTGCTGTTTTCCAGAAGCTTGTCTTAATGTATTAGTGGTACATCAAAAAGGTAGTATTTCTGGGAACAGCTTAATGCAGAAGCATTTTTATTGTACTCACTTGGACTTTGTGGAAGTGAGGCAGCCAGAAGAAATGCTTGTAGCAATCCTAATTTTTAAAGAGATAGAGGGTAACTTAAACTTAGCTTTTAAATTGTGATTAGTCCTAATTTCTGGTTGGCATTTTAAAAAGTAAAGACTGAATGGTGATGCAGATTAATAGTCTGATGATGTACTTCTCATTCTTAGTAATAGACAGCTGTACAATAGAAGTCTTCACAAATGCTACCCAAGAAGGAATCCGTTTCATTTCATCTAATGTCTGTGGGCCTCATGGACGGTGTATTAGTCAGCCAGGAGGGAATTTTACTTGTGCCTGTGAAAGAGGTTTTACTGGAGTATACTGTCATGAAAGTAAGTAAGAATTTCTTTTAAATTATTTTGTTGCTCTAAAACTCTATTTTTTGTTATGAAGCTTTACAATATAAAATGAAACATTAAGGCTTTAAAAAAAATTGCATAGAGCATTGTTTCAGGTGTACTGCTTGAAATCCATTTTTTTTCTGGTAACAGTTGTCTCTGTAGTTGTATTTGCTTCCTCTGTGAAGGAAAACTGGTTTTAGTCCAACTTGAATGCAAGTGTGCTGTACCCATTACCTTTCTGTACAGTCTTAAAAGAAGCCATGGATTTTTCCAACATGAGAATGATGCAGAAGGGACAGACACATTAACAGCACAGCTTAGGAGCATATGTATTGCTGTTCCAGGTATTTTTTTGAACACCTGGATACTTTTGCCAGGCAAACTTAATGCTTTAGTTCAACTTGATATGTGAAAGAGAACAAATCTAGAAACCTTACCAGGCTTGAAAACAGATGTTTGGGTTGTTCTTATGCATGTACGAATGGAGTATAATTTTGTGCTCCTTTTCCTAGAGACACAAGTGTGGATAACTCCTCCAGGTAGGTGAAGACAGGCTATGAACAATAATTGTTGGCTTTGTCATAGATATCAACGATTGTCTTGGAAAACCGTGCAAGAATGGTGGGACGTGCATTGATGAAGTTGATTCATTTAGATGTTTCTGCTCAAGTGGCTGGGAAGGAGAATTGTGTGACACAAGTGAGTACTGCTAAGCATAACAGGGTCAAATATTAACAGTTTTGCTGTAAGTTAGTGATGGTTGGCACATGACTAATAATAATGAGGTAGTTTCTCTGTTTTGTAATTACAGTCTACCCAGTGTTGTTTTCTGAAGATTTTTGGGTAGCAGCTCTCAAAGTCCTTTCACAGGAATGTAACTTGATTCTTGGGTATAATACAAGAGATCTCAGGAGGAGAGAATTGCTTTTTTTCCTGGGAAGCAGAAGTGAGTATACCCTGTTTAGGGGTCTACTCATACTGCTTTTATTGCTTTAAGGATATATAATTCTTAGTACTTCCTGTACATAAAAGTTTGTCCCTTACCCAATCTACTCATACATAGTAGTTTCCAAACTTGAAAAGTTTTTTTGCTTTAAGGCAGTTCCAGCTATAATGTGCTGTCATCTTACTGAAGGAATTAGTAATCTTCATATCTATTCCTTTAGTAAGAAAATAATAGCTGAAGCCTGAATTTTTACTCTATATCCTGAGTCAGTGTTTCATAGTTTGGATTCTGTGGAAGCAGGCCTTTACTCTTGCTGCCCTGGCATGAGACATACTGGGCTTCAGCTGATGGAGAAGTGTACTAGGCCAGTTCATGGTTAAGTTACCTCTGAGAAAACTGTGGTTGGTTCTTTTTATACTCCGAATGAAGCTGTTTCTAAAACATGACTACAAGGACTGGCTGAGATGTATTACAAGACATGCACCAATAAGATATGAAATAAAGACTGAGAAGCTTTTGGCAGGTGTCACTGTCAAAAGAGCTTTTTGTGTGGTGTAGATGAAGTTTGGTCTGGAAAAAAATGTTCTACCTATTAAAATGTTTGTCTCAAGTGAGAAGAACTTTCTCTGAAATCCATGTATGTGTTTAATGCATGTGTATGTTTAATATGTATGCACATACATATGTGTATATATGGTTAAGCTATCTAACGGCATTTTCTCTGTGTGTGTTAGACATAAAGCAGGACAAAGAGCCTTAACTGTCTCGTGGATGTCCTGGGTTAGGGCTCCTTTTCCAGGACAATGTGGTCCCTACTAGAAAGTTTTCTCTGAAGTGCAGAATATAGCTGTTTGGAAAAATAAATCTACTGTGGTGCTCTACTAAGAAGCTGCAGTGAACGATACTTTTTCTCCTAAGCTGTTAAAGAATCTTTCATAATTCATATTGTTCTGTATTAAATTAGAGGTGTTTTTCCTTGCTTATATAAAGATAACCCCATAACAATTAGGAATGCTCTTCCTAAATAGTACACAATTTATTGTCTTTATAAATGAGTATTTTATATTTTCTCATGCCCTTGGTTAGGCTGGGTCATCTAATTTGAATAACTCCTTTTCTAGATTTCAATGACTGTTTTCCTAACCCATGTCACAATGGTGGCCGATGCATTGATTTAGTCAACGACTTCTATTGTGAGTGTAAGAATGACTGGAAAGGCAAAACTTGCCATTCACGTAAGTGTTTACTTCGATCTTTAGTTTAGCCAAAGATTTGTTTTCTTTCTTCTCATGAGGCAAAAGTCCCTGAAATTTAAAATAACACAATTGCACTGAAATAATAGGCATATTTTCATTACCTCTTCCAGTTTCCCAGCAACAAAATGGAACATTTAAAAAATCTATTCCTCCATATAGTGAAATACTGTTATAAGAGATGCCTTAAATTCAGCTTTTTCGGTTGTTTACTGTGATACAGCAAGTGGAACTATGCATTTCTAGTTCTGCTGCATTTAAATATGGAAAGTAATTTTGTGATTAACATGTACCTGGTCTTAAAGTTCAGCAACACCAATGGAAGTTAAAACTGTTTTGTTGTGATGTACAGGCGACTACCAGTGTGATGCGAATACTTGTAGCAATGGTGGAACATGCTATGATGATGGAGATACATTCCGCTGTTCATGTCCTCCAGAATGGATAGGAAGCACTTGCAACACTGGTAGGCTTTTTCAATTGTCTACAGATAAAGGCAGAAGTAGAGAAGTGTTTAATAATGCCTATTTAGTAAATAGGCACACTGTTGTTCTAACTGTTCCAATTGGCTGGTGACTGAGGTTTAAGAGTAATTTCTTCCACTCACCTGATGTGATACTGATTTTTTCAGGTAACTGTTCTTTTCAAGGCTGTTTACAGGGTCTTTTACATATCTTCTAAGCAGTTTTGAGCATCTGTATCTCGTCTTCTATTAGTCTTTAGAGACTTGTGTACAAGTTCTCTTCGAAGCTTAGTCTCCTGCTTTGCTTGAAGGTTCATAATGTAAATTTGTGACTAAGAAGCTTATGAGCAGGCATACTTCGGATAAACGAAATGAAGTGGTTCTTGAGGACTTCCAGGGTTACTGCTTGCTGTTGGGAGCTGCTCTTGATCTTTTTGGGGTTTGCATGTACTGCATTCAATCCCCAAAATATGGTACATTTTTCTGAATATGAAACTCCCGTCAGGACCAACAAGTTGGATGAAGGTAACTTAGTATAAATACTAAAAAGATTTTTAGATACAATTGCAACTTTTAATCAAAATCTGAACTTTAACTCTGCTAAAGTAAGAATGCAGCAGTATTTGAAGGCTGCTTGGATGGGGAAAAATTAGATAATCTCTTTTTATGAAACTTCATGATTCAATTAAACAATTGAATTGGAATGATGGTGAAGGTGAGAGGTGTGATGTGAGAATTCATGAAGTCTTTCAATTTTCCTGTAAGTCTTACACTGTTGAATTAAATGCTGTTCAGGATTGTGATATTAACATATCCAGATGATAAATACCATTTATTTTCTGTGCTAAATAGAGATTTTTTTCTCCTTTCAAAGCTAAGAACAGCAGCTGTATTCCAAACCCTTGTATGAACGGTGGAACATGTGTTGGTAGTGGAGATTCCTTTTCTTGCATTTGTAAAGAAGGATGGGAAGGACGTACATGCACGCAGAGTAAGGCTTTTCTCCTTTCTTCCCCTGAATTCCCCTGTGCTATTAGGAGTGTTTGGCACAGAGCTGTTAACTGAAACAAAGCAAGTTTATAGTGTTCATGTGCCAAAATATCTGAATCATTCAGGGTGGGAGGGAGGTAGGTAAAGATGATGATGCTTGAGTAATGAATGAAGAAGTTGTCATGATTTTTTTTTGTACCTAGTCTCTGCCAAAATAAGACTTTTAGCCTTTCTACAGAAATACAAAGTTTTGGAAACATACAGAGGAAAAAAAAAGTCCTTACAGAAATACTAATTTTAATAATGAAACTATGTAGGAAGGCAGGCAATAGTGTATATTCCATCATTTTCCGAGTTTAGCAATCAATTACTTTGACATACTAATCCAATTAACTGGTTAGGTGGAGTAAAGCCTACAACTTCTATTATTGTTGGGGAATTTTTTTGTTTGTTTTTTTGGGGGTATGGTTTTGTTTTTTTTTCTCATGGTGTAACATAAAGCGGGAGCAGGGGAAGTCTAAATTTGAGCTGTATTTTTGCTCTAAATCTATTGTGAAATTACTGTTGCATTGATGTATGCCCCAGTTACCTGTTTTAAAGCTGACCAGTGCTAAGTGTAAATGCTAACAATGAATTTGGAGCAGTTTATAATGGTAAAGATTTGTTTAAGAAATCTGGCTAGTTCCCCATACATTACATATGAAGTGCCAAAGCAGTAGTAATTCTTCAGAAAGCTTTTAGAGCCTAGTTGAATAACTACTAATGCAACCAATACCCTTTTTTGTTTCTCTTATGTTGCCATCGTGCTGCCTATCACGATTGTGCTGTTGATATATCAAAATACACTGAAGTTGTGAAGCCTGGCATTTGTCAGTCTATTCATAAATGTTAAGGTCTGTTAGGTCTAATTGAACTTTCTCAGCAAGCGTGGAAGAAAATGTTTATTTCTATATTGGTCACCTTTGCTTTCCTGAACTATAATATCATATAGTAGACAATAAATACGCAACTAGTTATGTTAGCTTGTATTATTTTTTTTATAGATACCAATGACTGCAACCCTCATCCATGGTAAGTATGCAAACTTCAGTTCTGTACCTACTGTGAAAATAAAAGTGAGCAATGTAATACGGATTCCCATTTCAGATTAGAACTCTGTCCAAAAATAATTGAAGACAGCCTCTGTAAAAATCTTAAAACATTTTTTTGCCATGCCTTATTTGTTCCTTGACAGGAAAAAAAAAAAGACCACAAAACAATCCTACTTGATTCATATGAACAGAAAAAAGGATTTAATGCTGTCTTTGTGCCAGAGTAAATCATTGTGATGTTCACAAGTCTCATTCATTTCACATCTCAAGCACCTACATCTAGTTTTAGAATAAAAAATGAGGAATTAAAACCTGTTAGTTTGAATAATTTTAGATAATATAAAAATGTTCTGTTAGATCAAATATTATGTGTAAATATGTTTTAAAACCAAAATTTTCTGGAAGATGCAATGGGAGTTTTTTTTAAAAGTAGTTGATATTACAGTTGAAGGGGAAAAATGTGGATGAAGAGAACCAGCTACCTTGTCTTTCTCTATCATCCATTCTGATGCAATAACCTGTACTTCATATATTAAAGAAAACCAACCTTGCATAAGCTTATACTTTCTCTGTATTCACTTTGTAGTAAGGTTTTATCTCTTTGAGTTCTGTTGATACACTTTTCCTTCCCATGCATGCAACTTTTATAAGGTGCTGCTGTTCTAACAGGTGACTTACTAAGATGTATTGTTTATCTAGCATTATACTTTTTTTATTAATAGGAATAGACCATCCCCCTAAACAGCACCAGAAGGTTTAATTAACAAAGCTTTAATTAGAGACCAATGAAACAATGTAGATGGCTTAAGTAGACTTATATTCTGAATTAGCAAGGACTTTTTAATTATGTTGTTGAATAGTGAGAAAGTATATGAAGAAGGACAACAGAAATTTGCATTTAAACACGCTGCATGAGAACTGTGTTTTTTGCTCATTTTTAGACCAGTAAATCTACCCTGTGAATACGTTGTGTAATAATAGTTTTGTTACTTTTACAGTTACAATGGAGGCATCTGTGTTGATGGTGTGAATTGGTTTCGATGTGAATGTGCACCTGGATTTGCTGGCCCTGACTGCAGAATTAGTAAGTACCTGTGTGGGTAAAGACCTCAAAGGTTGTACTACTGATGCACAAATTGGAAAGAATGCCCTGTGACCCTTCTTGCATTAGGTTGGCTGAATTCTAAATATTGAAGCAGAACCTACCTGTCAGTCAGGTACTGATACTTGTAAATAATGGCAAGTTATTTTCCTTTCTTCATGTCACTAAATGGAAACGAAATGAGTTGGCTTAAAAAGTTTGGGTTTTGCTAGATTTTGTTTGACAATTCTGAAGGTTCTGGGGTACTGTCTTCACAGAAGCTAATTAAGTTTTAAGTATTCTTCTTGATAAGCAACTTGTTAAAGAAGTTAAAGAAGAATATGGCCAGGTGTCCCATTTAATGTTAGAAACTGAAATACACTGAGACATCCCAAATGAAAACAAAAACATCAGGAGTGTTGTGCTGGCATGTGAATAACAGAAGTATATGATGAAGGTCCTTCAAAGCTATAAAGCCTGTTGCACTTCTGAAGAACGCTAGAATAGAACCAAAAGGCCTTCCACAACCATTTGGTATTTTGTGTTGCTGACGTGGGTAACAGTTGCACAACAACATTTATGGCGTTGGCTTTCTAAGTCCAGTCCTTTAAACACAGAGATGAGCTGATGCTGTGCATCAGTCAAGAACTGGTGTTTAAACAGTTTTTGAGGGACTAGAGTGGGCATCATTTAAAATGGAAGGAAGCCTTTCAAAAGCTGATTTGCAAGGGAATGGTTGTGGTTGAAAATAAAGTAGTTGGTGCCGGTGGCTCACACCTTGGCAGGTTGGTTTCTGTTGCCTTTGTTGGTAAACTGTTGCACAAATTACTATTGGTCACTTCCTCAAGATAACAACACATTGCTGCACATTTGAATGAGCTATGTTTCCTTGCCTCTTTCAATAGATTGCTATGCCCAAATCTCTGGATCTTTGAATATTGTTTTTTTGTTTGTTTTAGGCTTTTGTGCTGACTGTATATATTAATCTACTCACTATTTCATGGTTATTAAGAAAAAGTAACATCAAACGTCTGTTACAAACTAAACTATTACTCTTCTTCCTTATGGTGACCAGTGTAGGAGTCGCTTTTTTTGAGCATTTTTGAGCCAATTCATTGTTCAGTTCTTGCATTGTGATAAGTTCTTGAAAGCATGTGCTTTTCTAGGAAGCCTAAATGTCTTGAGGTTAGTGCCAGAACAAGATGTGGGACTTAATTTCTGTAGCTGAATGTGGAGAAGACATTAGCACCTTCAACTGTCCAATACCTCTGCTCTGACATGAGTCAGCATATGACTGCTGCTTTGATCATCAGAACCTCAATTAGGGTGCAGTTACGAGAAATCTGTTAGGTTACTGCTGAAATGGTAGAACTATCCAATTAGGGGACTAATTCTGAAACTTAACTGCCCTTTGCATATTAAGAAAGCAGGTATCATCAGATTACATCTCAGTAAGTGCTTAATCAGTGTTCTATGCCCTTGCCATTGAGTTTTACCTACTTTCTATCTAGATATTGATGAATGCCAGTCTTCGCCTTGTGGATATGGTGCCACTTGTATAGATGAAATAAATGGATACCGATGCACTTGTCCTCCTGGAAGAATTGGTCCTAGGTGCCAAGAAGGTATTCCTATATCTATGATCAATCTTTACCCCAAACCCAGTAGGGTACAGTATGGCCAGTACAGAGTTTATATACAGTAGTCTGATGTGGAAGAAACAGTAGCTAGTATATTTTTTATTTTATTTAAATTTGTATAGCTTCAGTAACTCGTAGTGATGAAGTGTCTAAATGAGTGTCTGAATGTTCCCTTTGGGGCTTTTTTCCTAGTGATTGGAATTGGAAAGCCATGCTGGCTTAAGGGAATGACATTTCCCCATGGCAGCAGGTGGGATCAAGAATGCAACAACTGCCACTGTTTGGATGGCCGTATTGACTGCACCAAGGTAGGTGTTTTGACCAATTTTCTTAAATCCTTCTGGCTGAAACAAGCTTAGTGTTCTTCATGCGCAAGTTAATCTGTGTCCCCCAAACTGCCTTTAAAAAAAAAAATCTAATGACTTCCTGTAAAAAATACTTGTGGGATTGTCTCTAATTATAAACTACTGTCCTACTCTCTACCTGCTTGAACAGGCTGTCTAAAAGCAGAAAGGCACTTTTGCAGAAAAGGAAGTATAAACTGGAATGGAACAATGATCTTTGAAAGGATAATAAATGACTCTGCTAAAGCTTTGCAAACACAGTTTTAGAGCTCCTAATTTTGTGAAACATTAGTTCCAAGGTAAAGAACGTGCAGGCAGGAAAGTTATTTGTGGGTAATAGTTGTCTTTTTATATTATGCTTCAGAAGGTTTATGAATTGACAAATAGCAATTTTTGTGTATTTACTCTTTTCTGTATTTATTATGAACTGTGTCCTGGTGGTTGTGACTTATTAAAAATCAGACTAGCCTAAATGCAGATTGAACATGTTAATATGTGCTCCAAGCCTTTCAGCTCTCCTGAGACAGGCTTTGTCAGTGGATTTGTGGTACCTCTGCAGCTTTACACCGCAGATGCAAACAGACAAGATCAGTGCTGCGGACAAGTTGGAAGGCTGAGTGGGTGGCTCCAGATGAGCACTAATAGCACTCGAAGCATTGCCTCACACAACAGCCTCCCACATTTCACTGGAAGCACCAGTTTAAGGACCTCTGGGTCTTACTATTATTCTGTCCAGCCCTAATCTTACTTTGTTTAGCTAGGTGTGCACTGTAGATAAAGTTATAACTAAATCTTGCAGTTAGTCATTTAGAGATGCTATTTTAGACCCTTTGTGGTGTTGTGATTTGAAGTTTGAGATATCTTCAGAAGACTAGTACATGAAGGTAACTAGAATCTCAGAAATGATTGTGTGGTAAATATGGGCAATTTGCCCATATGTGGTGTTTGGTTCTTTCATGGAACAAACATGCTTTCTTGCTGACAATTGTGCTTTAAGAAATCCATAAGTACCCAGACTAATAGCTGTATAGGATTACTGTATAGAATCTTGAAGGTTACATCATAAAATGGAGCTGTGTTTGGAAGTCTGCTGTACCTCAGTAACTTGATACCAGCATGCTGTTTTCTTTTGGGAGAGTGGTTGAAATGATGGCGCTTATCACCAATGTGCATCAGCTCTTAATATCTTCAGTGTTCTGTGGCAAGGATCACAGTATAAATATTGAAGAGAAATTAATTATTTTGGAGAATTGTTTCTCTTTCTAGATTATAGAAGCTTAGATGACTAGTTTAAAATAAATGCTTGAACTTCTGTATAACTCAGTTATGAGGGACAAATCCGCAAGCCTCCAAGGAGATATGGCCAGTCAGTGATGTTTTGAGTAGTTTTTACTCTTTTGTCCATACAATGTATCTTTGTGCAAGAGCAGTTCCATCTCCTACTAGAACTGCAGCAGTATTGAAATAGAATTTATTTTTTGTCTTTTGCAGTCAGTTGTAGATCATGACCATTTTATGAGAATGGCTTATTTTGATTTGATGCATAAACGCTATTAACTGCAACAGTACTTTGCTCTTTTTAATTTCTAGGTGTGGTGTGGGAAAAAGCCTTGTCTGTTACACAAACACTGGGATAATTCAAATAACGAGTGTCCCATGGGTCAAGAATGCCACGAGAAGTATATGAAATGTTTTCAGCCGCCATGCACGGACTGGGGAGAATGCAGTGCCTCTGAACCTCTGCCTGCCAATATCAAGTGTCTGCCTAATTCTGGATACTTGGACAATGACTGTGCTAGAATTACTTTAATTTTTAATGAAGACAAAGTCCCCCAGGTGAGGGCAAAATTATGACAAGATGTGTAAGAGTATGTTCCATGTCAAAGCTTGGAAGATTTATGTTTCTAATATGATTTTTGCCATCATAAACTTGCTAAATTTATTGTTAGACTCTTCTGTTGCTATTAATTGTGCTTTGTCTAAAAGGCGAGGCAAAATAAGGGTTTGTACTAAGTATTTTATTTTCTTCTTTAAATCTCAAAGAACTTTCTCACATTTCAAGATGGGCTCACACTATACTATGGTAGTCATGTAAGATCAGTTTCTCACCCTTCATTCCAAAACCCTTTTCTTCACTTTATTGCCCTTTCTTGCTGCCCTCTTTGCTGCCTTCATCAGTTCTCAGTAACTGCAAAAACTCTGAAGATGCTTATTTTTCTGTACTATTTTTTAGTTAAAATAGTCATTCCATCTCCTTTGCTTCTAACAGGGTACTACAACTGAAAATATCTGTTCTGAAATCCGGTATTTACCAGCTACTAGAAGTGTTTCTAGGGACAGAACTCTGATAATATTATGTGATCTGTCTTATTCCACAGAGAATGCAGTGGAAGTTGCTATTGTAAGTATGAGACTTGTATTAATATACATAAGATTTTTTTTTTCTTATTAGTTTGAGCTGGGGAAGAGGTGGTTTAAGCTTGTTTCACTTCAGTGCAGTTACTGCAATCTGTGGCACAGTCTGACTGCAAAGCAATTTTGTGATCTTGCAATTTCCTGTAATAGTAGGTAGTTGAAACTACGGGTTTCATTAATGACAGAAGGCTAACACAACCTCCTGATAAATTACTTGGAAGTCTAATTCAGCTGAAATTAGTGAACAGGTGCCTATCTTGAAATCTTGGGCTATTGACCTTCTCAGTAAGAAGCTACAGTTGCAGGTGGCTGCATTGGATCTTATGAAGAAATTTCTGCTGTGCATATGGAGTATGGCTGCTGGAGCTGTTCATGGCAGGGGGGTTGGAGCTAAATGATCTCAACTAGATGGTGCTTTCCAACCCAAACCATTCTGTGATTCTATGAAATACATAAGTGGGAAGTGGAAGGAGGTATAATTTGAGTAGATGAAAGTAACTGTTGCCCTATTGAGGGTAAAGACTTGCTTTAGAAGCAAGTGAACCCAATCACTCAGTGCTTGCGAATTGCTTAATTTCCAAGAGTGAGTTAATTTTTATAAAATGTTTATCCAGGCAAAAGCTGGATTGTCTGTCTCTGAGTACTGTAAAGAACATGCTGAGCCATGATGCAAAAAGCGAAGTGTATGGTATAAATAGAGCAGACTGTTACTAGTCCAAGTTTCTATCTAGATAATCCACACGTCTTGAAGTACTCCATACTATGACTGAGTTTAGCTCAGCAGTGGAAGTAACATGGAAGTCAGCTGCCATTTATTTGAGGTATGCTAGATTATCAAGTAGGCATGTTACCCACCAAGTCTTGATGCTGCCTCTGCAGTTTGGATACAGCCAGCTATGCTGTTGCTACAGTAAACTTTCTGGAAGTACTATTTGTAACTACTGTAAATTCAGCCTAGTGAACTCAATTAAGATGTACCTGGATTTAAAAAGTAGATTTCCACAGTTAGGCAATTGCAATAACTTCTTGTTTTTCTCCTTCTCTCCCTTTAGTCTTTTGTCCCGCATCGAGATGAAGAAGATAATAGTCTCATACAGAATGCTGCTAATATAATAGTAAATGCAATCACTAAGCGGCAGAACAGCACTGTTATGTTGGCAGTAACTGAAGTTAAAGTAGAGACCATCGTTGTTGGGAATTCATCATCAGGTAAGATTTGCAATTCTCTCTGTGTATGTGAGCATCCTCTTTGAGCATTTTCTGTTCCCTTACTGTCAGTCTTATCTTTACGTGTTGGGGAAAATGATAGGTTGGGTTGTTTGTTTAATTAATTGCTATTACTAACTGAAGAGAAAGTGGCTTTAAAATCAAGGTTCTGTGCCTGTGTGCAAGTTTAAACTTAACCTCATCTCTTACATAGTATTCCTGCCTACCCTTGCTGCTATTTTGGCTCTGACTTCCAACCCTATTCTCCAGTCTAAGCATATCTTTCACAAGATCAGAAGTTCTTTTCATGAACTGTTCAAATCCTTTCCAATTCTCGTATGTTAACCTTAACCCAACCTCATCACTTGACACTGCTGGGCTGTAGGAGCTGAGTCTGCAAAGCAATAAAACTATAGTGAGACACGTAGTGTGATACCAACTCTCTTCTGAAGCACTTGCGTATTATTTGCCTTAAAAAGAGGTAAAGATGTGTTATATCTTCCAATAGTTGGTCATGATAATGTAAAACTTTGTCCTCTTTCAACATGTGCTTCTCACTAGTACACAGCTGGTTTAAAAAGTAATGTTCATTTCTCTTAATGAGGATATGGTGTGATTGGAGAGACCTTTATCTCTGAATGCTGGCTCTCCAAGAGCGATGCCAAAATAAGCAGTTGAAGATTTTGTATGCTTCTGTTCCTCTGCCTGGGTGAGGTGGCAGATGCTGTTGTGGAAGACCTCTGGTAAGCTTGAGTTCAACTAAGCCCCAGAGTGGAAATCTTACAATAGTGGGAGGCCCTCCCAACTCCTTCCTAGACCTCCCAAACGTAATCTGCTGGAAGGTCTTCCACCCATAGTCCAAACAATTAGTAAATTGCAAGGTTCTACTTCCCTTGTGTTTCCCTTCTAAGGAATGCCTTTCATCTGTTAAAGCCTTTGCAATAGTGATAGTTCTTCAGCTCTGCTGAAAGAGTGTACCAGCTTTGTTCTTTCTTTGAACAGAAATTGTGTAGACATAAAGATTCAAACTGAGTCTCTGACATACCTCACCTACTTTCAATTCTGTGTTAAATGCTAGGCCAAAAGGGATGGGGTTTGCTTTGCCTCGCACCTCAATAAGATTCAAAGATTCTCCTAAGTGTATAGACTTCAACTTCTTGCAGCTAGGGGTAGAGAATGGTTTCCGGACTCATCATTTTAATGTAGATGCTCAGTACTGACCACTGGCCCCTAGTCCTTTAATTGGAGTTGTTATGAAATAAACTGTAACCTGGACTCTCATGTTCCTTGACTTGGTTTGTTTTCTTGTTAGCCTTTAATTGGGTGAGGTAGGTGGAAACCTATTATAAAATGTGGTGTAAAGCCCTGTGTCTGTGTTGAGAATCTTATTTCTGTGGGATGTGCAAATGTCAAGATGGGGGTGATCATTTAGACACAATTGATTTTCTCTAGCTTTAAGGAAAAAAATATTCTGAGTCTAGAATCTTTATACGTACAGGAGTAGTTTCCTAAAGAAAAAGCCTGGGTCTGTGTGGCTGGGAGAGCACTAGTGGGGTTTTGTGGTTGGAATGTGGAGAAAAGCAATTGCCTCAACTTAGTTTATTCATTGAGCAGTGAAGACTCTTATCTCTAGTGAAAATATTGTGGTGTCTTACTCTGAAGTAAACCGAGAATACCCTAAATAGTGCATAACTGGTTCAGTTATGTAGCTCTAACCTGAATTTTTTTTGAGATAGCTGATACATAAATTTCTGTGGACTTGATGGCAAAGGACTTTTCTTTCTGATATGCAGGACATATTTCTGATGCAAGTGCCGGTTCTTCTAGAGCAATTTAGAGGCATTGTACTCTCTTTAGCCTGCTTCCTACAAGGATGGACTAATTTTTTTTTCTTAAGAGTGTTACTGAGTTTTTCTGGGCTGATTAGCATAGGTGCTTGACAGAGAGATGCTGCTTATACAACCAGTTTCTTGGAGGGGAAAAATCTCCAACGTAACATCATTAAGCAGGGAAAACTCTGCCTTGGTTTAAGTGATAAAGAGCATCTATAGATGGAATAGTGTATTCAGACAGTTATCATTGTGCTGTAATGACATCTGCCTTCCTCCTAAAAATCTTTCTCATGCTAACCTGTAGTTATGTATGGATACTTCTTTTGCAGATGTCCAGTACTATATATCTAATTTTATTAACTGAAGACTTTAATGTTTTTGTTTTTCATTTGCCTTCTAGATTATTTGGTTCCAATTCTTTGCGCGGTATTTAGCATTGTATGGCTGACTTGTATAATCATCTGTGTGTGGTGGACTCGGAAGAGAAGAAAAGAGAGAGAGAGAAGTCGTCCTCCCAGAGAAGAGGGTGCCAATAATCAGTGGGCGCCTTTAAATCCCATACGAAATCCTATAGACAGATCTTACAGTAACAAAGACATTCGGTATGAATGCAAGAACTTCATATCTCCTCAAAAAAGAACTTGTGATGCAGTAGAGGGGTATGTAGAGTATGAGGAAGAGGAGGATGAAGAGGAGGAAAGAGATGAGGAAATGGACAAATTCCTCTCTCACAAACTTGCAAAGCCTTTGCCCACAAAGGCATCTGACATATCAGAGAGCAGTCCAGTAAAGAAATCCCATCAAGTAGGCAAAATGGACAACAGATCTGTAAAAAATGTGAATGCATCAAACTTTGAAGGCAGTAGAGACTAACCTGTATTTGGAATGTAGGCAGACTGTGCCTGCACTTACTGGGGAGGGGAAAAATAGATGTCTCCACTTTGCATCAAGGACTAAAAATATCTGGAGTCAAATGTTCATAGTTTCTTTATTTTGCGTAAAAAAAAAATAAATAAAAATAATAAATAAAATTTATTTTGTTTCTTTAGCCTTGTATAAATTATTCAATAACTGTCAGATGAAAAAAATGAGTAATCTTTGATAGTTGCTATTTTTGTAAAGTTTACTTATAATACACTCGCTGTGTGGCAGAGGAGAGGTTGTATTTTCAATATGTGTAAAGTTTATTACAAAAGACAGTACACTGTTTACAGAATGTATTTCTTTTTATTACTTGCTCTAATTTAATGGTGGCTTTAAAACCTCCTGGTTGAGGAAATTGTGTGAACTTTAAACTGCTTTCTTGACTTTAAATCTCTATTAATGGCAGCTCACTGCACTTGTTACGTTAGTAGCTTCTGTAAGATTTTTTCCAAATTTGCCTTACACACTTTGTAATAGGAACAAAAAAAAAGATAGAGATCTTTCAACTGTGGATTAAAAGTGGCCTTTTTATTTCTGTTGAATTACTTTAGAATTGCAGTATTGAAGCATGTGACAAGTGCCTTGAGATTAAACTTTTTCTATAGCAACTGTCAAAGACTGCCATACCAATATAGTAAAATTGTGAGAACTCTAGGTTCCCCAACTGACACAGTTTATTTTCTAATTGTTAAAGTGCTTTTTTTGTAAATATGTACATATTAAATGAATCACTCTGTATATTTGATTTTAATAACTTAAATATTTTGATCTTTTTTTTTACATGTCATTCCTTTTAATTTATGTTGCAGAAAAAGGAGGCTTTATGGCAGTTTATAAGACTTTTTTGGTATTATGTCCAGATTAGAAAATGATGTTAATACAATCAATGTTAGGAATCTGTTGGTCATTTGTATTTTGGAGCATAACCACTTGCGTGTAAATAGATCCAGAAATGTTTGTTTATCCCCATGTTCAGTCCATCTCAAGAACACTAACAGGTGCATCTACTGTACAGTACCAACATAGCGAGGCATTGTTGTTTTTCTTTTGTGAATATGTTAATTACATGTGGTATTACTTTTTTGCGTTTAAATACAGGCCTAATGAAGGGAACAATATATTTTCCTCAATCTTGTTTCTGTTGTGCTTTATTCATCTTTTGCTCGAAAGAAAAGAGGCTGGCAAGCTAAGAGGATGGGAGTACCACATTAGAAATGGGTATTTGTCACGGAAGGCTTACGTGTTTGTGTTGTTGGGGCTTTTTTTTTTTTTAAAGGCTTTTATTATTGCTGTTAACTGGGCAAAATATAAGTTTATTTTACTTACTGAAGGTGCATAACACTACATACTCCTAGTTACCCTACCAGTGAGAGAAGCGGGTGTTTGAGGGTATAAACTCTGGCCCATGAACAATGTAAACATGAATGTTTTGAGATCTGTTATTTTATACAGGAACACAGGATTTGCTTTGCAAGATCTTCTGTTTTAGTACATTTTTTTTGACATGTTCTTAAAAAAAACTTTAAGAAAAGAAACTATTTATTAAAGCATTTTATAATGGTGTTTGTTGTAACTTTTTTACTTGTGCTAAATATTCAGAACTTATTTTGATAACCTGGTTAGGAGTTAGTTTAGAAAAGGGTACTATCCTTCTCATGTTCCCCAGTATAATCCTGAGTATTTAAACCAAAACCACTTCTTTTTTTTTTTTCTGCTACTCTTGTAACTTTTTGTACTGTAATGCTGCTGTCTTCCATAATCTAATAAAATGATTCCCTCATTGTGTGTAAGATACTTCAGGTCGTGTTTGCTTTCTAAGTGCTTGGAGTTCTGATGTGATGATGCTAAATGAAGGAGGAGTGACAGTCCTGATTTAATACAGGGTACTTCCTGTAACCTGAGCTTATAGCCTGCACACAAGTGCCAGTACTTCCACAACCAGCTTAGCAGCGTTGTCCTCTGCCCACTGCTGCAGCACTGACTGCACAGGGAGTGATATCATCCCACATGGGTCTAGAGACATGGGCATCTCCAGTACCTAACCCAGGACTCTCCCTGCACTGCCTCTTTAAAAAGCACAAAGGCTGGTTTTAGCTGACAGGTACTGACTGTGTGTGTATGATGTGCCTTTTTTGAAAGCTGCTGAATAGAGGCTTGTGGGAGCACTATTGTCTTACTTCTTTGGGTGATAAGAGAGCTGATCATGCAGGGACTTGAGGTATTCTTGAAAAATTCAGTTGGATTTTAAAGTAATACCTTTCTATTCTATTCTGCAGCCATTCAGGCCTTTTATTTGTCATGTTCCAGTTTCAGATTAGTGCGTCTATGCCTGTTTCTTATGGTGTCTTCAACAGCTTTTGTATAGAATATTCTCTGTAGTAAAAGGTAAACTCTTACATAGGATAATGTGGAATATTAAAGTAGAATTTTTCCTAATAGTGATCCACCTCCAAAGCAGAATTCTAGACCCTAGCAGAGTTTTTATTCCAGTCATCATACAGTTACCTTGTTATTTTTCTTGGAGTATTAGCATGTCTTTATCTTGAAAATCAAATTCTATTGTTATCTTTGATTTTCACTTTTGAAATGTGTCTCCTATCCTTGACAGATGGCTGATGGGGAAGGGGGAATCGAAAGATGAGATAAAGAGCCAACTTTTTTTTTTTCATTGGTGGCTTCCTAAAATCAACTCCATGGTGCCTTGGAAAGACTTAGTGATTGCTGTTAGCTCCTCGGAAATAGTGGGAGCAATGCTTTAACTGTTCAGGAGAGTGCCAGGTTTTAAAAATGGCTTTTTGTAAGATTTTCTGTTCTCAGAGACTGCAGTTATTTGTGTGTCCCTGCTGCAGAGAGCAGCTTCTGATACTCAAAATGTACTTAAAACAGCTGAGAAATACTTCTTGTTGGAAGTTTTACATGAATGCAAATCAATGTAGTGGGTGTCGCTGCTGTAGGCAAAGGGAGAAATAATAGGGGGTTTTATATACATTCAGAATGAGGCTGTTGCTGTTCTGTTGTGCAGCAGTGAGCTGGCCCACTGCTCCTAAAGATGCTACTTTGGTTTCTTTCCCATTACTGAAATGCTATGTAAAGTAACGGCATCACAACAGTGGTCATCACCCTCTGCTCCAAACAAAGGGTCAGAGCATTTCCCTGTGGCTGATACTGTGTCCAGAACACTATCCCCTGGGGATTCACAGAGCCAACATGAGCAAGTGTTGAATGTGGTAGTGCTGTTTGCCTGCCAAACCCAAGAATTATTTTATGCCACATTCATATGATAACCAAGGGCAAGTTATGTAGACTGAGATATATGAATTATGTGAAATAAGATGAATAAAAGAGGAGGATGAACAAAAAGTAAACTTTAACTTGCACAATTTAATGTTGATCTGTTTTATGCAGATTTTGTTTCTTTGCTGTTCTTAAATTAATTGCATGTCTTCTCCACTTGCTCCCTATCCCTTATTCAGTAGTTTTGTACCTATTTTACTTATTCTTACATGGAATGTTGAACTTGTATGACTCAACTTCTTGCTGGTGCGCATATGCTAAGCATTATGTTACTTCCAGAATAATATCTTTGAAATCTACATGATGGGGAAAATTAGTGAATGGGCTCCTCTTTGATATTTTTCTAAGTAAAGAGTGGGTCCAGGTTAATTTTAATTCTGTAATGTTCTTTTAGGATCTGATGCTAACCTTGATGCTGACCCTTGGTGAGCTCAATTCTTTTGGCCATTTGCTGTTGTCTGGCTTGTTTTCCAGCAGGCCATGTAATTGGTCCTTTTGAGGCCAAGCAGTGCTTGGATGGAAGTTAGTTCATACAGCAAAATAGCTTATTGCTGCCCCATACTTCTTCAAGAACAGCCTAAGAGTTAAAAGGCATTTTAGTCACCTACTTGAAAGCTGCAGAGGACACCAGTTGCAATGCTAGTTGTGAGGTTCCTTGGACAATACAGGTTTCGGGTATTGTGGAATTAAATTGTACAGGAATTTAGGTTTAATTTGGTCACACACTGTATCTCTGTCTCACTGTTCACAAGTGCCGATGGCTGTCACAGGCCTTTGGATGCAACAGAGGAATGGTGAACATGAAGAAAAGTTTGAGTAGCTTGTGAACTGTCCTAGGTAGTTCTCATACCTTCTATAAGACAGTCTAGCTGCAACGTTTGGGGGCTATTAGTGAGCAAGGAGGGTAGAGCTTGGCTTTGCTTTTTCTCCATTCTTAGGAGTAAAGTAGGTGTTTGAGTTACTCTTGGTTGGAATCTTATTCTTGCTTTGGGAAAAATATGTGAATCTCAGACTTCCTCTGTTCAGTGCTGCAAAGTGGTTCCTAGTCTCTTGTCCTTATTTCATCACAGGTGGTGACTTATAGTAAAAGAACAAAAGGTCGCCTTGGGAATAAAATATGGCTAAATCCTTCCCGCATTCATCCCCTTTAAGCACCCATTCTCATGCACACAGTGTTTCAATATAGATATGTGGAAATTTTTGCTTTTGCTCTGTATACAAGTGATTTCTTTCAGCATGATGGGGACTGAGACTTAAGAGCAAAAACCTCTCTCTTCAAACACTTGACTGTAAACATCTGCTTGTGATCAAATGTTTATAAATTAGTGTCATAAGTAATATTCATAAATAGGATGTATTTTTTGTTTCCCCTGCATGCATTGCTAAGTTTCATGGTTCATTGGGTCAACTTTTCCCTTGCAAAAACTACTAAAATCTGGGTGGTTTATATGAATCTCCTTTTTATATTGTATATACTACTTCTGAAGAACAAAAAAACAGATTGTACAGGGAAGTGTGTGTGTTCCTAGCACTTATGAGCACTGGTAAGTCAGTCTTACCAAGTCGTTGGACAAAGACCCAGTGCTCCTGCCTCAAAGTTAACAATCCAGGTTATTTGCAGAGAATTGGCATAATTTGCACAAGGTACGTAATTTCCCAGAGACTTGAACACTGCAATCTTGATTTTTACTGCCAATAACAAGTCCCGTAGTTCCTACCTATAATCTGTTCCTACAGCTGTGCAGATGGAGCACATACATCACAGACTACCTTGAAATAACTTTATGAAAGGTGTATATAAATCAATTAGCTTGGGTGAAAAATGACCAGGTCTTTAGAAACTCATAGGAGATAGTTTAGTTTCTTCCCCTGGCAATAAAGCTACTTCAACTTTTCCTGGATGGACAAAAAAATCATGGAAACAAACAAGCTGTGTTTGGGAGGTTACGCTCCTGTGTTGGATGGACCACTTCATGGATATGGAATTGGCTGGATGGTTGCACTCAGAGATGTGGTCAACAGCTCAATGTCCAAGTGGAAACCAGTGGCTAGTGGTGTGTTCCTCAGGGGTTAGTACTGGGACCAGCACTGTTTTAACATCTTTGCTGGTGACATGGACAGTGGAATTGAGTGAACCCTCAGCAAGTTTCCCAATGGTACCAAGCAGTGTGGTGTGGTTGACACAATGGAGGGAAGGGATGCCATCCAGTGAAACCTCAACAGGCTCAAAAGTGGGACTCGTGAACTTCATGAAATTCAACAAGGCCAGGGGCAAGGTCCTGCGCCTAGATTGGGCAGGACCCGAGGAGAAGGACTTGAGTATGTTGATTGAGAAGTTCAGCATGACCTGGTAGTGCATGCTTGCAGCTGGGCTGCATCAGAAGAAGCATGGCCAGCAGGTCCAGGAAGGTTGTTCTCCTTCTCTGCTCTTGTGAGACTCCATCCATATTACTCTTCATAACAGCAGCGACATAAAGAATCTTCTTTTTCAGTGGTGGATAAGGCAGAAGAATCACTTTGCAGGTGTGTGGCAATCCTGTAAGGATGCAAGACTGATCAGGGAGTCACACTGTCTTCTGGTCTGTATGTTCTCAAGCTAGAATATTGCTTTCAAGTGTTCTGTCAAAAAACCAACCAAATGCAAACACTTCAGCCCTGGCAGGGAGGGACTTGTTAACTTGTTGATCTTTCTCAGCTGCTATCCTATCGTTTCTCCCACCCAGCTGAAGGAGGCTTGGGTTAGAGAGGACTTCTCCCTGCAGCAGATTTGCTGTGTGATAGGCTACATATGAAAGAAGGTTGAACAGGGATCTGTGGAGCAGGTTTTGAAACTGCTGTGGCAGCGGCATACACAAGGCCCTTTGAAGGCTTGGCCATCTGCCTGGAAGCATAACTCTGGGCATAACCTCACCTGTTAATTAACAAAACCCTACCTGTGGGTGGGAGTTGATTCAGCCAGCAACTGAACTGGCACAGATCAAAGGTCCATCTCTCTAGTATCCTGTGCTCTGCAGTGGCCAGTGGAAGACGCTTACAGAAACTACAAGAAAGCAGCAAATTGTAGCATTAGCTGTCATCGTAGCCATCCAGCTTCTATAAATTAGTGATGGCATCATATAATCTCTTTTATGCTTTAGGTCTTCGCAATATCCTATGGCGGAGTTCCAAAACTGCACCATGAATTGGGTGGAAAAGTGCTTCCTTCTGTTTGTTGTGAACCTATTCCTTTGCAAGATGTTTTAAATACAGCAAGCAATTATTCCCTCTCTACCTCCTCCACAACTTTTAGGATTTACAGTGCAGACACCCCTCTCTCCCTAAGTCCTAGGGTTCAATGTCCCAGTCTCTAATGTCTCCACATGCAGTGATGCTGTTTCACATTTCTGGCTGGTCTTCCTGCTCTTCCAAATTATTCTCTGCCACTTTTGAGTCAGGATGACCAAACTGAACAGCATCTGATGCATGGGCACCCCCACAAACCAGCACCATTTGGTTCAAATCCTTTCCTGTCAGTCCCTGGTGGGTTTGTCACTTCTGACCCCTGCTGGTTTCAAGACTGGTGGGGAAATGAAGGCAGTTGTTTCGTGCCTTGGCTTTGCATGTGCCTGGTTCTCGCTAGAGTGAGGCTGCAAAGCAGTTTGTGGTGTTGGGGTCCCTGGAGAAGCTTACTCTGCCCATGAGTGTCTGTAAGGAGCAGCACCAGGAGGTGGGGTGAGGAGGTCTATGCTGGGCCTGAGCACTGCAATCGTATTCATTGTGGGGGTGGTGTATATGCAAGTATGCTAATGGCCAGAACTTGTATAGAGAAGGCTACTGGAAGAGCTAACACTACAGTCTCCTTAGCAGAGAGGAGGCTGAAAAGGACGTGGGTATCAGTGAGTGTGGAAGAGGGCTGTGTTTTGGGGAACATCAGCAGGATCCAGAGATGAGGGTTAGGTAGTTATCACATCAGTTCATCCCTCCTCAATTTCTCTGCTCCTGAAGAGCTGTGTAGCAGGTCACATCCGGCACAGTTTTTCTCAAAGTGGTGTATTCACAGCCCTGTGCTCTCCAAAGTGAGACCACAATGGCCACGTTCATGCTGCACCACCAGCACTCCTGGTTTGCTGTTGAAGAAGGAAGAAGGGTTGGGTGGCTGGTGGGATGGCTGTTGTCCTGTGCCCAGCCCTGGGCAGACACATGGTTGCTCCAGCTAGGAGAGCAGCCTGGACAGATTCTCCACAGTTACCTGGCAGAGAGCAGCAGCTCCTCATCATCACTGGGCTGCCTGTTATTAAAAGCTTGCCCATGTCTAATAACTGCTGCAGGCAGCTCATGGTTTTAGGAGCAGATGAAATAGCCTGACAGGGCTTTTCCAGATCCTGGTACCTGCCAGTGTTGGAAAAAGCAGCAACATCACTTAGACATGGCTAAAAATTACCATTTTGTATATTTACAACCTGCAGTTTTATATAAAGTTCTAAGTGTTACATTGGTTTGAAATAGAATATGAAAGCTGTTGTCAAGAAGGGGGTTGCCCCTCCTTTTATCATAGAATTGTAGAATAGTTAGGGTTGGAAAGGACCTTAAGATCATCTACTTCAAACCCTCTGCCACGGGCAGGGACACCTCACACTAAACCATGTCACCCAAGACTCTGTCCAACCTGGACTTGAACACCGCGAGGGATGGAGCATTCACCACTTCCCTGGGCAACCCATTCCTGTGCCTCACCACCCTCACAGTAAAGAACTTCTTCCTTATATCCAATCTAAACTTCCCCTGTTTAAGTTTGAACCCAT
>WYDI02024156.1:37643-54139 GCA_009867235.2 Psittacus erithacus
CTTCATACGGGAGGTGCTCCAGTCCCCTGATCATCCTTGTGACCCTCCTCTGGACTTGTTCCAACAGTTCCATGTCCTTCTTCTGTTGAGGACACCAGAACTGTACACAGTATTCCAAGTGGGAGTCTCATGAGAACAGAGGGGCAGGATCACCTCCTTGGAGCTGCTGGTCACACTTCGTTTGATGCAGCCCAGTATACTATATATATATTATTTTTATGACCCTCCTTTGGAGATGCTCCAACAGGTCTACATCCTTCTTATGTTGGGGGCCCCAAGTGTCCTTAATGCCCCCTTGCCCCCACCCTCCCCTTTTTAGGGGTTTTAGAATCAGAAGACAATCATGTGTAGGAGGTAATGTCACTTGTGAGAAGGAGAAGCCTGACAGATGCAGAAGGGTAGTCTCCATGTTCTGCAACCTGCTTGGTTCAAGACTACAGAAAACTACTAAGTTACTAGCAGTTCTCTTCCCCTGTGTTAGCGCAGTGAATGTTAACACATTTCAGAAAAAAAGAACCTCTTTCCCCCCCTTCTTGTCTACCTCACTTTTATTTTGGGGCTCTTCCCCAGTACCAGTTTGCAAAGGTAAACATTTGTCATTCTAGAACAAAACCATACACTGTGCATGACCCATCCCTTTCCCCTGAAAATGTCTCATAAGCTTTAGCTTAATTATATACACTTTACAATGAATATGAGTACTTGAAGAAAAGAACACCATCCCATGTTGTATTATCTCTTGTTATTAAAATAAGTCAAGAGGAAACCCTTGGTAGGAGTGAAGCATATTAATTATGACAAGACATTATGACATATCAGTTGAGATTTAAAGGCCATTAATACTTTTTGTAGTAAGTAGTGCAAGAGAGCTAACCCATATGAGCAAGTATTTGATGGTAGACCTCAGTGATAAAACAATTCACTTGATGACATTTACATATAAATATACATAAATAAAAACCTATGTAATTTAGGTTTATAGTTAACAAAAAGTATGGTCTGAAGTGAACTAACTGTATCTAGCTGGATCAAAGCTCTTCTAACAATACTGACATATATGGGGTGTGAAAAGCATAACTGTACAATTCTCAATTTAGTAAAGTACTACTCTATAAAACAGAATAATGAAAACAGCTCTTACATTTTAATGTAAAGTATAAAATCATGTATTTACATTTATATACACTTTACTGAACTACATTGGGTAGCTCACAGTAAAAAAAACCATCCCTTTTTGAAAACCTTTCAAAAAATACATCAACTGCAGGTATGATTAAAAGTTACTAAGTTAGCAGCTGACATAACATCTGTAGTAAAAATATATTTTAGGAAAATACCTGAAAAAATCTAAACACCAATAAACACTTTAAAACTATCTCTGAAGTAAAAATTGTAGCAAAAACCAGAATAAGCTAGCTAGAATAACAGGAACTATTGCATACTGCTCTTTAAGAGCCATGAAGCAACTTAGAACAGAAGCAGCAGATATGGTAGGAGTTTTGTGATATAACAAAGTGGAAACTGGAGGAAAATAGGAAACCAGTTATCCAACTTGTCTCCATTTGTTACCATTTTTACTGGATGAAGTGTAAGAAAAAGATAAGAGAATCCCTCTCACTGAGCATATCCTCCATCAAAGGCTAAAATGATTGGTAAAAGGATCCCAATTTCAAGAGCCTTGGACCAAAGACTTAAAACATTTACCATATGTACTTACAGTTCAATGGCCAATAGATTGGCTTATTACACTACAACTTGCAAGTTAACTTTAAGAGTTAACACTATTTTGCAATATGAAGTGCTTTTTAATATATATCTATATAATATATAGATATTTGTAAAATACACGTGCAGATTGATAGAACTGTGGAAACAGCTTTTGAGTCTTTTCCTCCCATTAACCGACCTTTATCTCCTAGATAAGGAGTTTCAGGATTCAACAAGGATTTCCACAATATGATCAAGCTCATTAAGATCAGATTTGCAATTAGAGTTAGAAGCCGTAGTTGCTGGAGAAGAAAACGTTTCCAGCCCATCACAGTGTCCCATTTTTGTGTTGCTCATCATGCCAGTTAACATAGTATCAAGATCATAGTAAGAGTTGTCAACTTCTGAAAACAGATCTTCAACAGAATTAGAACTTTTATTCTCCAGTGTCTCAAATATTTGATCTAATGATTTTTGAAAGTTTCCTTTATTTTCTTGCGGGTTCTCCATTTCCCACACATTGCTCTGCAGGTTTCTCGGAGCTTGCACTGAAGAGACTGTTGACATAGTTTCTGAATTATCTTGTGCCTGATCACCCTCAAAGTCTTTATTGAAAGTACTATAGCCTGGAACATGCTTTCCCTCAGCTTGTTCCCTAGATGAACGACAAAGGATATCTGTTGAAACAAGACGATCTAGGGATGCCTGCCCTGTACTCTGTGTGTTTATCATCTGCCAAGTCCCATCTTGAGTCATTTCCTCTTGGATCTGCCGTACCGTGTTGGCTATAAGTACTGAACGACAAAGGTTAGGTTCAACTAGCATGTGACACAGCTGAAGTTTAACCAAGGACATATCTAAAAGTGACTGCCGCTGAAGATTGTATGAAGGAATAGCCTTAATACCAGCCAGAGTTCCTTCAATGTCTTCTTCGCCATCAAAACATTTTCTCTTTAATCCTCGCACAAACATTGTGTCCTGTTAAAAAAAAAAAAAAAAAAAAAGAATTCTTGTACAAAGCGAACAGCTCAAGAGGGGGTAAGGAAGGACTGAAAAACAAAACATAAAAATCTTATCTTAAATCGCAAGTTTTTTTAAGACAGAAACATCAGAATTGTCATACCAGGTTACAGAATGGCCAGTGTGGTACAACAGGGGTCAGGACTGGGTCCCAAAGACGGCACTCGGGAACCAGGGGTGAGCAGGTCCACAAGTCATGGCATCGGAGAGTGGCAGGGGCTCCCAGCTCCTGGCTCCCATTAAGCTCCACACTTGATGGAAGTCAGGAGCCACTGCTTCGTACAGAAGCAAACATCTCAACGGCTGTATTTCACTTATTGGAGAGGCAGCTTCTCCTTGCTCCTCCCGAGTTTCTACTGGCATGCTTAACCTCTAATTTAGGAAATAAAAATACAGCCTGGCACACCATCTTCAAAAGATTTGACCTCTCCAGAGCATCAACATGCCTAACAGAGGAACATGAAAAAAACAGCATGTGCAGCATACTTGAAAAGGTTAGCTTATTTTCCCTACAGAGAGTAAGATCTAGATTTGTTCCACAGAACTTGAGACATTCAGCTGAGGTGCCTAAAACAGTCCTTTCGGTTCCCTTACTCAGGTGAGTAAATTAACTGTGTAATTCCAACATGAACTGTGCAAGTGCATAAGGACAGACATAGCCATCCTCTCTATGGGCTTCTGTACTTTCACAGTCAACTATAATAAAGCAAAAATGCTGTATTCCTGGTTTTAAGTTCACCAGCTAGAAAGTGGGGTGCATCTCATTATTTACACCTCACCTAAAAATCACTTGCTGAATTTCCCAAGGTATGACTGTGAAGCACCAGCCTCCAGGTCTTGTTCTGATCTGCACTAATTTTGACAACACTGCCCCATGCACATACAGCAGATGATCTCTTGCAATAGAATAAGTTTTATTTTTTTTAATTTTTTTTAAATGTAGTACACCTCACTTCTTTTAGTCTTCTAAAAATTAGGCTGAAAACAAAGCTAGGAGTTGATCTTCACACTTATTCACCTTTGTTATGTCCTTTCTAAGTCTTCCCTGCTTAGAATTCCTCTTTGGCCAGTACTTGGGGATTATTTTTTTTTTTTAAATACAGTGACCCAAACAAAACAAAGTTCTTCAACTAAAAGCTGATATACCCAAAATACTATTGCAGTGTCTTTCTGTATAATTTTCCATTTCCCTTGGTAAGCCCTAACCTCTGCCTTGCTTTTCTGGCTGCCATGGAATGTTCCACATATTTTTCAGAGAGCTCTTTCAGCTTTTTCAGTCACTAAAAATCCCCCAAAGTGCAACAACATCGTTCCTTTCAAAATTCATTACATACTTATCTACTCTGAAAACCTGGTGATAGCACAGCAGCTAGATAAGCATTTGGTCTGGCTCTGTACAATGCTTCTTATACTGCTGTGTATATCCATGGATAAACCTTTTTTGGATTTTCTGACTCTTGAAGATTCTTTCTACTAAAGGTACAAAACTCCTTAGAAATCATAATATGCAGACATCATAATATGCAGAGACTACAATAGAGACTTGGTCTTATGGTCATTTTTCATAGACTTTTCAAAACCTATCCCTAATTTACCAATACATTAAATGCTTTGGAAGTTTCTGTTAGCTCTTTCTTCTGTAACCTAACATATTTGCATTACTCCCATTAAATACAACCCAAATTTTAACTTGATAGTGCCTTTTCCAGCTAACCTCCTACTGGAAGGCATCCCATTTAATTTTCCCAAAGTCATACATACAGTAATTTCTAAACAAACAGACCTCCCCCATGTAAAACTTCACCTCTAGAGACATCTTTTAGCACTACTAATTAACTGTGTATGATTATGCCATCAAAAATTAAACACTTTGTGCAGAGTTGGAAGCTTCTTTTATTACGATTTATATTCTTGTGAAGAATAATTAACACTTTGAACGTTAAGCTGGTTCTCATACATCTATTTGGCATTTAAATGCCTTCTAAGGCACACCAACAGAAGAACAGAACACAGCAGAAAACTTGAAAACCTAATACATCACACACACTTGGGTGTGTACAAGCAGGGGAAAAAATGTTTATGGGTTCTGAAAGATATTCCTTCCACAGGACTCACTGGATTTTTGGCTGTAACACTTGCAATCAGTAACTTGCATCATAAAAACATTCTTTGTCACCCTGTTCATGAGACCACACAAAATATTAGATTACAGCTTCATTTAAGAAGCAAAGTGTTACATACCAGTAATTGTGTTTGATGCAGTCCTTCCTCTTCTCCCATGCTACTGAGCAAGAGTCCATACAGTAAAAGTTAGAGCACCACCTACCAAGTACCGGGAAGCAAGATGTCAGGCAAGTACAGGAGATGCAGGACAAAAGAGTTTCTCATTTCCAGATCTTACACACCTCCCTTCAACTGCTCTGTCTTCACAACACTCCTACAAACTTGAATAGTACTATTAAACCAAATTTACAGCTAGAGCACAAAGCTGGTTCACCCAACAATATCCCAAAAATTTGCAATAGGAGAAGAAAACTGCTTGTCTAGTCCCAGGTTATTACCCTGACCTTTGGACCAGCCTCTCCCTTATCCCTATACCTTTGCCATTTAAAAGAGCAAGCAAAATCTTTAGCAATCATCTGAAAAATTTAAACATGCTCAAAAGTATACTGAAAGCAAGTCCTCATTACTTTTATCACAAAACTATACAGTATTCACCTCTGTTGTACAAAACCACATCTCTCTGTGGCATCTAAAGAGCAAGCACGCACAAATACAAAACTGAAACATAGCAAAACCAGGTAGAATTTTCCTTTACCAGCACAGAAACTTTATGACTAAGATTTACTTTGAAAAAGGACAATCATGAAAGTAATGTCAGTAATTAAATTATTGTAACTATGAAGGCCGAGTTTTTAAAACACATATAAGACAAAATAAGATTTGATATACTGAGTACTACTACCAAACATGCAACAATTCCTTTAAATACTGAAACAAAAAAAAAAGCTGTTTCAACAGGCTACAAAAGCTTATACAATAAAATATGACAACAATTCAGATACTTTTCTAGACATGTCTGTACAGTACAAGACAGTTCAGTGTCAGCAACAAGGACATACCTAGAAAAGAAACAAGTAAAGAGGATGCATATGGACATAGAATCATAAAATCATTTAACAGTAAGGGCTGGAAAGGACCTTAAGATTATCTAAGTTCCAACCCCCCTGCCACGGGCAGAGACACCTTCCACTAAACCGTGTCACCAAAGGCTCTGTCCAACCTGGCCTTGAACACCACCAGGAATGGAGCATTCACAACTTCCCTGGGCAACTCATTCCAGTGCCTCACCACCCTCACAGTAAAGAACTTCTTCCTCATATCCAATCTAAATTTCCCATTTAAGTTTCAACCCATTACCCCTTGTCCTATCGCTACAGTCCCTAACGAACAGTCTCTCCCCAGCATCCTTATAACCCCACTTCAGATACTGGAAGGCTGCTATGAGGTCACCACGCAGCCTTCTCTTCTCCAGGCTGAACAGCCCCAACTTTCTCAGCCTGTCTTCATACAGGAGGTGTTCCAGCCCCCTGATCATCCTCTTGGCCCTCCTCTGGACTTGTTCCAACAGTTCCATGGCCTTGTTATGTTGAGGACACCAGAACTGCACACAATGCTGCAAGTGAGGTCTCTTGTTAGATTCAGACCCGGGACCTGACCTCTCTATGGATTAGAAATGCAGGGACAGTTTGTTTGTTTCTCCTCTTGCCATGTGGCTTATCTAGTCCTCCCCTCTTTGATGGTCCCTTCACTGATGTATGTCTACATGACTGGGCTACACTTCAAAATCCTCCATGCATTACTTAACAAGGAGGTTTAAAGAGGCGTTCTGAAGCCCCAAGTCAGCCTGCACAGGAGATGTGCAAGCCAGCCCTTGATCCAGCCAAGGTGACAACTGTGACTTGGCCTATCTTTCATGGGGCTGAAACTCCCCTGGCACTGAAGGTTCAACTGCTGCAGTATTTTCTAATCTCCACTTCCCCAAAGAAGATGGAAATGGGAAGTGCAGCAGCTTCTTAGCAGGAGGTAAAATAAGGCATTGTTGGAGTTGAATATTTGGGCCAGTTAAAAGGTAAATGTGGATCAGCATGCTCTCCTCTCTATTTCTCTTATTCTTCCCTTTTATTTTTTTAAATAAAATTACAAAATTGTAGTAAATTCTAAATTATAGCAAACAGTTTTTTGACTCCTTGAAGAGAGATGCTGGGAAGTGTGAGGTACTGCCTTGGCTCCCTGGACCCAGTGGGCTGCTGGGGGGTGCGTGAATGCTAAGCACAGCCTGGTGAGGTCCCCACTTGGTGGCACAGGGACAGCCCTTGCGCACGGCTCGCAGGACGCAGCAGGTCAGCAGGGAGGTGTTCTGACAGCCCGCTGACATTGCTTTCAGTACTGATAAACCAGGGAGGTTATCTTAAGTGCAGCAATATCCTCTGAAAAAGCGAGGAGGAGAACCTACTTTGCACTGTGTCACCATGGATAAAAGCCTGTTAATGAGCAGCAGCAGTGGGAGCTGAGACCCAGCACCTTCTACGGGCATCATGTGGCTGCAGCCTGGGTGCACAGAACCCGCAAGGAAATGCAGCAGAGGGACTACATGGCAGGCATTTTCCAGCCTGGGTGTTTGAATTTTGCTCTATATTTAGTGCCCTAAATGAGTGCTTTGATTTGCAGTGTTTCCAAGCACCTGCTGCTTCCATTTACTCTGGTGGTCTATATGGGTCCCAGCAATCCTCAGGGTTAAGCTGCTCTATCTACATGCCTAAATTTGGGTACTTGGGCTGGGAGCTGCTGGTGCTATATTCTGCTTGGGTTTGTGTTTCTCCTGCTGTGGGGTTTGGTACTAAATTGGGTTTTGTGGGCAAAGTGTTTTCAAAACAAGGGTGGCTTTGATTTGCCAGTTTCTGGTTCAGCTCATGTGAGCGACTGATCGTTTCTTGGAGCAGAGAGTCATTAAAAATTCTGGGAAAAGAAATTAATTAGGGTGCACTATTTTTCCTAGCAGCAGATACCTGATGCATGTGTAGCTCAGGCACTACAGTGCATCTCTCTTGCAAGGGAAATGTTTTTCATGGCCTGTCCCTTATAGACCCAGTGGAAATGCTGAGCTGCAAACTGAATGCAACCATCCCACTGTCAAAACCTCCAGCTGACTGCAACAGCTCAGCAGGGCACTGTAGCCAGTGAAGCTGGCACCTGCCTTTAAAGGAGCCCTGGTCTAGAACCTGGTATAAACACTTTTCTCTTTCATGCTCATTTCCAGGGCAGGTAATTTATGTATTTTGATAAGCACTGGCAACCATGTCCGTGTTTCTGTCTCTCTGTAACATCCTGTTGTTGCTTTCCAGAGAAAAATACCAGCAGACATTCAAGGTTACTTCCTTGGCATGCTCTGTGTGCTTTCAGCCTGATTGTATCTGCACTCCTTAGACATTTCCTGACATGCTGTATCTCCCCTGCTCTTGCATCACAGGCTGAGCATTAACTTCGCATGCTTTGTTGCAACAGAACTTTCTTTCCTGACTATGGCCCCAGTTATCTTTCAGAGGCTCGCTTCCAGCCACGTTCCCTCCTTTCAGCTACTCCCACTTTCCCAGATGGCTCCTCAGATACGTCTTCATGGTGCTCAATAGACATTGGATGTTCAGGCAGGTCTTTACCCAGCACAGGAGATGCAGAGTGAACATGGCATGCATCAGATGCCCACATGGGTGCTGGAAAAGGCCCTCTACTCTCTTCAAGAAAAATCACATCTCTCAAAGGTGGTTTAAAAAGTGCTTCATCGGCTCCAAGGTTGCCTCCAGACCTTGCTCTGGTTCTCTACAGCACCTGGGTGAGATGGAGTAGCCCTGGGATCCTCACGTGTGCCTTTCACTGATCTGACACTGCTCCCTTTGCTCATTCATACCCTGAGAAGTGTGATTCCAGGTTTGCCATTCCTTATAGCTCCAGGATGCTTCTGCTTGAAATTCATTACAGAGATTTAGAGCCCGTTCCTGTCTCCATTGCCAGGCCCGGGCTGAGGCAGTACAGTCTAGCCGCCAGCACAAAGCCTGTATTGCATGTGATGCTACAGATGAAAGCTGTTGTTTGTTTACCAGCTTTCCTCAATTAGAACTTATTTGCTGTTCACATTGTATTTAAAAGCTCGTGTTCAAATCAGTGCTGGTGATTTAGGAGTGCCTGTTTTGGTTTTTTTCCTAGATAGATACAATAATTCCTCCACCTGTTTAAAACCTGTTGCTAATATTTGCTGACAAGTTTATTTTTCTTTTCATCTTTCTTTTGCTTTTCTTTATCTTTATCTTTATTCAACAAGGTAAAGTTCTGGGTCCTGCATTTGGGTTACAACTACCCCATACAGCGCTACAGGCTTGGGGAAGAGTGCCTGAAAGCTGCTTGGCAAAAAAGAACTTGGGGTTGCTGACTGACCCTGAGCTCAACATGAGCCAACTTGTGCCCAGGCAGCCAAGAAGGCCAACAGTATCCTGGCCTGCATCAGAAATGTACGTAGCCAGCTTGACCAGGGCAGTGATCATCCCCCTGTACTCAGCGCTGGTGAGGCCACACCTCGAATCCTGTGTTCAGTTCTGGGCCCCTCACTACAAGAAAGACATTGAGGTGCTGGAGTGAGTCCAGAAAAGGGCAACAAAGCTGGCGAAGGGTCTGGAGCACAAGTCTGATGAGGAATGCCTGAGGGAACTGGGGCTGTTTTGTCTGGAGAAAAGAAGGCCCAGGAGGGACCTTATCGGTCTCTACAACTGCCTGAAAGGAGGTTGCAGTGAGGTGGAGGTAGATCTCTTGTGCCAAGTAATAAAAGATAGGTCAAGAGGTAACAGCCACAAGCTGTGCCAGGGGAGGTTTAGAATGAATATTGGGAACAATTTCTTCACCAAAGGGGTGCTAAGGCCCTGGAACAGGCTGCCCAGGGAAGCGGTGGAATCACCATCCCTGGAAGCGTTCAAAACTGCGTAGATGAGGCCCTCAGTGACATGGTTTAGTGGTGGTTTTGGCAGTCCTAGGGTAATGGTTGGACTTGATGACCTTAAAGGTCTTTTCCAACCTGGTTGATTCTATGATTCTATGATTCATATTTTAGCCAAGGGCCAAGTGCTGACCCCTGTTTCCCACTCCCACACCTTGGTAGTTAACAGAATCATTCTGTATTTTCTGCAATGTGCATTAAAAACTTCTTTGTTCCTTTCGTAATTTTTGGAACTCGAATGTCTTTGGGGTTGCAGTCACGAAACACAATCTTGAGTAAGATAGAAAGAAGAAAGTCGAGTCCTTGTTGTATCTTCCATGCTATTTCCATCTCCAATGTATTTCCTCTCTCAAATTGCTTCTCTCCAGAGTCATACTCTGCCAGAGATAACTAGGTGGCGGTGAGTGAAGAAAGGAACGGTATTGTCTACAGCTTTGAACCATGAATAGCCCTTGGAAAAACAGCAGCAGGGAGAGATACAAGTTCATGTTGATAAAGCAGGTTGCCAAGTGACAGAAGACTTGATTCTGTTTCACTGAAGTTGGCGGCGAACTCCCACGGATGTCGTTTTTATCACTGCTCCCAGCCCATCTTGGGTACCATCGACCACCAGCCTGTGCAGAGCATGGGCAGAGCATGGCTGTAGGGATTTCTGCAGGGATGGGGCTGGCTTTGCTGGCTGAGCATCCCACTGCTGCAGCTGCTTGGGCCAGGTTAACATGCACTCACGAGAAGCAAGGTGGGTTGCCTGAGGTTCAGCAGCCTGAGAGGGATAGATGAATAACTGAACTGCAGCAGCCTAATGGATTTTGGAGGCAGGGGGAAGTGGGACGGGACATGGCAGCAATTTGCTGGGGGGCGTGTGGGGAAATGTTGTTGCAGCAATGAAGAGCGGGAGATGGAGTAACAATGGCTCTGGTTTACATTGTGCTGTGCTGGCGCTGTGATCTGCTGCCAAGATCAACGCGGGAGAAAGGAACTTGAAAATAACACGAATAGTGTGGCAGGAGAGATACCCTGCAGCATATCCTGCTCCCTTGGACTTTGCCTTTGAGTCAGGAGTGAAATATTGGAGCTATTGTAGTGAAGTAAGACTTAAAAATAGAAGAAAAAATTGCTGCTTTTTTTTTTTTTTTTTTTCCTCCAAGGGGACACCAATTGTTTTAAGCTGTGCTACTTCTAGTTTGAGTCAAGAAGGAAAACACTTCAAGGCATTGAAAGGGCTAGAAAACATGTCGCTCATCAGCTGCGGTGTGAGGGCTGCCCCTTATCTCCATTGCCATAGTGATTCTGCTGCTCTGGTTACTCTCCCTGATGGGTTTCACACTGCTCCCCACATTACCAGCCATGCCTGAGATCCTTTCATAATAGGCCTGGTTAATACCATGAGTCTTACAAAAAACTAGTGCCCAAGCTCAGCTTTGGGATTGCGGTAGCCTTTCTGGTTACCCATGTGTGTGCCCTGTGGAGAAGGGCTGGTGCAGGGGGTTTCTGCACAGGAAACTGTGCATAAGCTGGAAATTGTCCTCAGTCCTGCAAGAGCAACACCCTGGAATCAGACTGGATTTGGGGAGTTATGAAGCTTGCATTTATTGTAGTGTTATAACCCATTTGTTTTTGCTGTTTTTTTGAGTTGATTTGGGGATTTTTTGTTATTGTGGGGATCAGAGGGCTAGGGCTTGTCCAGTTGGCTAGTGAAACTTAAGGAGCTCTGGGTGTTCAGAGAATTGCATTTACATGAATGCTGGAGGAAGCAGACCATCGTCAGATCTGCTTACAGGAATACGGGTGCTGTTTATCTGACATCGTCAGAAACAGCACACCCCTCTCTGTTAGGCTCCTGTCCAGGCACTGCAGGATGCTGCTGATCTTGGACCTCTTAAAGGTGCCTTTCTGCATGAGTAAAACCCTTGCTCCCTGCCTCCGAGCTTCCTTGGGAGCAGAGAAGCTGGTCTGGAATGCCAGAACCACCACTACCCTAGGACAGCTGTGGATGGCCTCCAGCTGCCCTCCAGGAGAGTGCCCCCCATCCTGGACCTGCTGCCACCCGTTGATAAGTGACTGCTGCCATGCAGGGACAGGGCTGCTCCCCTACAAGGAGAGTGCTGCACTGGTTTGCATGAATACATAGTATGACATTTATGTCTGAGTTTATCAAATTCAGCCCTTTCCCTCCAGTACACTGTGAGAACCAGCAGGGTCATAGCTTTTGTGGCCATAAGGAATTGCTAAATCTGTATTTATGCAGGACACTGAGCTCAGCTGCTCAAGCTCAGTAGCCTGTTTTACTAAAGCCACATTGCTCTGAAGATACTGGGAGATAGAATGACTCATTTCTCTTTCACCGGTCACCATCGTTGTTTAGTCATGTGCTTTCCTTCTGGTTCAAATATGCTTGTCCTTAACTCAAACCACCTATGCCTTTGGTAATGTTAAAGATCCCAGTAGCACCGAATATTTTCGTCCCTTCAAAGCATATGTAGCAGTCTGTCTCCCAGTCCTCTTTGCTAAATTTAAAGAGTCACTCAGCTTCTTAAGAGACTGCCTGTAAGGTCTGCTCACCTCCCCTGTCCTGTCCCCATATTGCTGCTGTACCTCTTATGTCCATGATAGATATGTTCCATATATCCATGGCATTCAGCATCAGAAGCCTGGTCTCCTACAAACAATTTCCAAAACTGAGGATGTTTCATTTTTTTCCTCAGGCTCTAAAAAGGATCAGTGACCAAACCAGGTGCTTTGGCATGAGTTTAACGGAAGACATCCCTATGGCTGAGATCCTTTTGGCAGCAGATCCAGAGAAAGCACATCCATAGTATGTGGCCACAACTGATGGTTTCTGTGGGAGGGTGGAGGACATGGCTGCACCTTGCACAAGTGCACAGCTCCTCCAGTATCTCAGAGGAGCCACCATGCAAAGGCTTATTTCTGCAGCATATTGAATCATCAGGAGGAAGTGAATAAAGAACAAACAATGGATTTTAAAAGATGGAAACCAGCCCGTTATTGATGTGAAGCCTGACAAAATACCCAAGTAGTGTTCAGAGATGGCATGACTTGATAAACATACACAACATAGGGGTAGAGAAACAGCTCAGGGCCTGGTATTGTACTGGACATGAGTGTTGGCATCCCAGATGGGATCCCTGACCAGCCAGGGCAGGTCTAATGATAGTGATGTGGGGAGCACTCAGTGGTGTTTTGAGTGCGTCACATTCTTGAGGAAGGTATTGGCTTAAACACTGAAAGAGGAGCAGACTCAAGTCATAGGGGCTTTCAAAACCCCTTAAAAAGAAGGAGCAAAACAAAAACAGCGCTCAAACACTGGAAGAAAAATGAGTCATTGTCTAAAAATCTGAGCTATTCATGCCAGGTTATGGCACTGCTTTTAGGCCCCAAAGCTCTGACAGAAGGCTGGGGAAAGGAAGTTCAGGAGGTAGGACCTTCACTGCCAGAGCTGCTCATTGGAGAAAGAGGTTTCCTTTCCACAATGTGTTTTTTAGCTCAGCACCCAAAGGAAACCTCCAATGCACCCTTCCTCTGTGTTTGACTTGTGGTGTGAAAAGTGAGTGGTTATCTTCCTCCTTGCCTCCATCTCAAGGCAAAGCCCAAGGGCTGCACTCACCTCACTGTGTCTTTGACTTTGCCCCAGATGAAGAAGAGCCAGGAGCATCTGTGGTTTGCACCAGGAAGAGGGAGAAAACCCCACTTGCTCACTGGCCAACTAGTACCTGATTAGAACAGAAAAATTAGAGGTAGAAGGGCTCCTGGGACCTCTGTCTGGGTCTAGGCCTTGGCAATACATGGCGTCACCTCCAGTTTTGGAAGTGAGAAACCAGGCAAAGATCACATTCTACCTGTACCATGGGCCACACTTCTGGAATTTTCTTTCTGTCGCGTTCCAGCTGCAGCTGCTCCCTGAGCTGGGTTTAGTTCATCACAGAACAGAAACATATCCCAGTGTCTACACACCCCATTAAGGTTCACTTCATATTATCCTGTTGGAATTTGCTCACTTCATGGAACAGTGACATGTTAACATCCTGGAGCAATGACATGATGTAGTCCTGGAGCTAACTGTAACCAGATCCTCCCCTGAGCCACAGTAATACTTATTTTACCAGTGGACCATCACAATTGTGGCTTGTCAGTTTTGGCACAGTGTGACTTCATATGAACATGCAGGACTGCCTAAGAAACTAAACTAATTGCATCATCGTTGTTGTTCTTGTTGGTTTGTTTTGGGGTTTGGGTTTTTTTTTTTATCTCTTTTAATTTTTCCACATGGGACCAAGTAACTAAGTTCATATCCCCCCACCCCCTTTCTATTCTCTAGGCACATTTACTGATCCCCACTGAGTTGTCCTTCTGCTACACAAATTCCTCTCCTAATGCAGATGCTTTGCAGTTTTATTTGGTTTATCAAGGGACAGAAATATATGCCACAGCCTGCATTTCCCATCAGAATGCACCTGAAATTTCAACAATGAGCAAAACAAAAAAACCCCAGCAAACCTCCCCACCCATAGCCTGCCAAGAAAAACCCAAGTCCATTGTCAATAATTCCAATGAATTCACACTGACCTCACTCATGTTCACCAAATTCCTTGCTGGGAATTATTAGCTTGGTGGGAAGTAGGTGTTTTCTTGCCCTCTGTGCGGTGTTGTGTCTCAGATGACAATTTAAGAACCATTTGCCCACAGACAGCTGACTTGAGAGATGTGCAATTTACCATTTCATTCACTGATCCACACAATAGTGTCAGTAAAAAGGGTCACAGCATGAGATTTGTTTGGTTATCAAATAATTTCTCCTTTAAAATATAAAGTCTTTTCAGAGGAGTACTCACACCTTCCTACTACCCTGCTGTGAATCATTCAATCTTCAGAAGAAGGAACATTAAATATTTATTGCTTTTAATCTGGACAGGAGACTCAGCAGCCTTTTCCTGCAAAGCTAATTGGATGCTGCAAAGCAGCCCATGGTTTACAGAGATGAGAAACCTGTCTTCCTTATGACTAATCAATAATAAAAAAGACCCATCTCAGGCAGAGGTGTGCAGTGATTCAGCAAATGCTCCAGCAATGGCCTCGGTGGCATTAATCAGCTCTAGTGTCGGAAATGATGTGTGCTGTAGTCTCATAAGCCAAGTTCATGGCAGCAGCTCCTGCACACCTCTAAGTCAGCTGCAATTTTGAAACCTCGAGGTACTAAATTTCTGAAGTGACCTCAAGGTGGTTTCCCAAATAGGGAGTCAAGTGCGGAGGGGTTGGAGCCCACACATCTGCAATGGGACTGGGACACCATCCAGCTGTGAGTCTCCTGTCAAGTAAGCCAGCCAAAGGGCTCTTTGCGCAGATCTCACCCGAGAGGGAGAATGTTGTAGGAGAGGAAAATATGCAAAAACCTTAACTGTGTGAGGTCAGTTTTTAGCGCAGCTTCTTTCTTCTGCCTTTCTCCCATGTGTGCAGAAGCTGAGTTACTTGATGGAGGGTCAATGAGATCTTCTGAGAATACGTGCTTGGTTTCTGGCCATACAAAAGAGATGCTCCCAGGCTTGCTCCTTATGTCCGGGCTCTTGTTTGGGTCTGGAGCCAGCCATAAAGGAGGGATGCTCTGCCCCTTCCCATGGAATGCAGCTGAGTTATCTGCTTTCAAAGGTTATCAAGAAGTAGGGTTAATACAGTCACAAACCTCCAGCACAGCCCTCCTTGGCCAGAACCCACACCAAAAAGCATTTGGCATTATTTGGACTAAAACCAGAAAAGGTTCTGGCTGTGCCACCTGCAGCACCCCCTCATCAAGGGATGATAACAGGGTCACTGCACCCCTCTGCCTTTCATGCATCTCACAGATGTTCCCCAAGAAATTTTCTCTGCAGTCATTCTGAAGCTAAGTCAAGTGGACATTGACATATTTGAACCAGGGCAAGATCTTGTGTCCTGGTTTGATACCTCCAGCTTTTTGATTTAAGAACATCCACGTTCGGATGTAGTTGATGTTTGGTTTTTCTCACAGGCTTTCCCATTTCCCACAGCCCACAAGTGGCTTTCTGCCAGCTCTGCAGCTCCTCGCCCCTACGCCTGGCAGTGGTGCTGGCAATGACACGTTTTGCAGGTCTGCGCGGGAAATGAGTAAAACTGCACAGGGTGAGAATTTCCTTTGGGGGTGGAATTTATGTGATTTTGAAACTCATCTGAGTTTGACATATTGGTTTTAAACCAAGATTTCATAATAAACAGAATTATCTGAAATCTTCTAGGGGTACAAGTGGGACTTCAGATGTTAGAAGAACATTTTCTGTCAATACAATCAGTGCTCCTCATTCCAGGCTCAGTATTTTCTGAGCTGCACTGATGTCTGTAAGAGAACATGCATTAAAAATTAATGAAAAGTTATTAAAAAAATAAAAAAGAAAATTTAAAAAAAGGCTTTTGGAACAGGATGAGGGAGTATCTTGACCTTGGCAGGAAAGTGCCAGTGCAACTGCTTGCAAAGTCACTTTTGGTTGAAAGCTCTATGTTCTCACAGAAAGCTTCAGGTTTTTTAAGAAATGGCCCTTTCCCTTTTCCTTTTCTCCTTTCTCCTGTTTCCTTTCTCCTTTCTTTCTCTATTCCCATTTCCATTTCCTCTTTCCTCTTTCCCCTTTCCTTTTCTTTCATCCCCTCCTCTCCCCTCCCCTCCCCTCCCCTCTCCTCCCCTTCCCTCTCCTTCCCTCCCCTCCCC
>WYDI02024156.1:54239-78182 GCA_009867235.2 Psittacus erithacus
CCCCCTTCCTCCCCTCCCCTCCCCTTCCCTCCCTTTCCCTTCCCTCTCCTTCCCTACCCTCCCTCTCCCTTCCAACCCCTCCCCTCTCCTTCTTTTTCTTTCTCTTCCCTTTCATTCCCTCCCTTGTCCTCCCTTCCCCTCCCCTTCCCTCCCTTTCTCTTCCCTATCTTTCCGTCTCCTTCCCTCTCCTTCCCTTTCCTTCCCTCCCCTTCTTTTCCCTCTCTTTCCCTCTCCTTCCCTCCCCTTTCCTTTCTGCCTGAGTATTTACACACAGCTATCTAAATAAGCTATATCAGAAATGCCTTTTTGTGACACTAGAATAATGAGTAAATGTTTTTTGGTCACTGAAGTGGATGTACTTAATACCACACATTTTCTCTCTACGTTTTTCCAGTGTATTTCCCAAAGCTGCTGGGCAGTGCACATCTCCACTCAGGGATTTCATCCTGGAAATTTTGCTTCCATCTGAACCTCATGCTGCCATTTCATCCTGTTCCGTTATAGGACCAAACATGAGCCAATTGCTTCTTCCTGCTTTTTCAGCAGCCTGATACCTCTTCAGGGGTCACAGCCATTTGTTCACAAAGTGTGTATTGGTGTCCACAGGTAAATTTTAAGTCCCTAAATCCCCTCTTAGATGCCTCAGTGGTGCACTGAATCTGGTTCAACAGTCTCTTAAGCAACAGACCCTCCATAAAGAGCCAGGGACAGGCACATCCCTTCCTTTCTCCTGTAGTTTGCCCTCCCGGATGAATAGGAGCATCCCAGCCTGCAGCTGATGATTTTTTTAACACTGGAGACATCTGCCTTGGAAAGAGGCTGCCTCCCCAGAAGCCGCATGTGTTCGTGCATCAGACACAAGTAAACGGAGGGCAATTTTCCGGAAAAGTTGCTGGGTGTGTGTGTGACAGCTAGGAACTGCAGGGAGGCCCTGATGGAGCAGGGAGAGATGCTGTGTCCCATAAATGACCTTTCCTGGAGGAGGAGGAGTAGAAAGACAGCAAGGAAGATGGGTGAGGGAAGCCAGTGTAACCACCATGCCCTTTCTCCTTCTGCAGAGACGAAAGGCAAACACCATTCTCAGACGAAGCTGCGAGCATGGGGAAATCCTGCATTCACTTCCAAAGATATGGCAGATGCGGTGGCTGTGTGACCCAAGCCCCACAATTTTCTCCCAGTCCCTGTACAAACAGCTTGTCCCTTGCTTGCCACATCCCCCCTGTGACTCGGACATAATTACAGAGCATTTTGGTGGCTTTCCCTGTCTACACCACTTGGCTTGCACACAACATCAAAAAGGAACCTTGTAAAATTAGGAGCAAGAACGGTGTTTGTCCCTCCAACCCCTGACCCTCCAACAATTTAGTTAATGATTCCGGTTATCAGATACACACACACTCAGCAGCGTATCCGTCACCAGGCTGACAGGGATTCAATCCTATAAGGGGAGGGAATGCACAAACACATTCAATCCTGCCCCAGCCAGCTCCCAGTGTGCCACTCCCCCTTAATCCAAGAACAAACAGAGAGTTTCCATCAGGGGAATATCTGCTGTGATTTATTGTAAAATAATATATAGGAAGGAGCTGTAGATTCTGGCAATGCAGAACAAACCCAGGAGATGCTCCTTAGCTGCTACGCTCCTTGCAGTATATTGGGAGAAGCAAACAAGCAATGGTGCTTTTCTTTCCACAATAGACTTTGCCCATTCCTCTGCAATATTTTAATTACACTAGGTTCAATCCTGCAGCCCAAAACTGAACTCAGCAGCTATCTTTGCTGACCTTAAAGCTTACACCTTGTATCTGTACTGTTTCGATGTCCCTTCTCACCATTAAAGCCTCTTGCCCCATTTGTTTTCAGCCTCTTCCCAGGCACTCTGATCCTCTCTGTCTTGTCCAATTTCCCCCCATTTTGGTAGATTATTCTGCAATAAATCACTGCAGTCTTCAATGGTGGAAAAGCCCTGTTTGTTCTTGGATTTGGGGGAGGTCGGTAAAGATGCTGTCAGCCACAACAGCCCCAAGGGCAAGTGAGGAAGAGAGAATTGGTGATGCAACAGCAACAGCCCAGAGTCAATTTGCCAACTCTTGTACCCAACACAAAGCTTCCTAAGGCTTGCAACTGCTGGCTCATTCCTGTATTTTTAGATATCACAGTATTCCCATGGTGAGCAAGGTCTTAGACAAAACATAGACATACAGCTGCTACGCTCACCAGCTTTTTAATAGGCTTCAACACACTTTGAATAGGCAGTGCAGAAGCAAGACTGAACCCAGAGTCTCTAAAGACCGGTCCCTTCTTCTGCTCAAATGCCATTAGAAATCCCCACTTCTGTTTCATTCTCTTGCCTCATCACTTCACGTGTGCATGGAGTGGGCACAAAGGAGGCTCAGGGCCTCTATCAGGGTGTGAATGTTCATCCTTCCAGCTCCTTCATGTGAAAGAAACTCCTCCAGAGGAGAGATTCAGAGAAACCATTATGGAACCCCAGCCATCCAGGAGCATCAGGAGACAACCAACTATAGAGTGGGGCACGCATTAGCCAGCCCAGCATGCACTGGCTGCAGAGTAGGACATGCATTAACCACCCCAGCGTGCATCTGTTTTGCATAGCAATTCTTTCAAATAAAGCCAGGGTTAATTAACTGCTCCTTGTTGCTGCTGCCTGAAATAGGCCTCCTTCTGCCTGAAGGGCAGCAGTGCAGAGCAAACCTGGTGCTTGCCTTCACTCCTGATCAGAAAACCGACTGGAAATCCCAGGCAGGCTTTGGAGGGGTGACAAACACCATGCTGAATTTATATCTTGCTTTGGACCCCTCAAGCTACCCAAAACTTTGGCTTAGCCTTCTCAAAGCTCACTCATAAGCAGATAACATGAACACATAAAAGCTGGCTGTAGCAGGAATAAGGCAGCACAACCACCTCCTGACCGATGTGTGCTCTCTAGAGAGTTCAAGGCACTCTTCCTGGAGGTCCTTATGCTCCCTGTACAGGCTCATGAGGATTCAAAACCCCCTTCACTGGCATTTACAACATGGCTAGATGCAGCCTTAGCAACTGTACACAGCATGCTTGCAAAGGAGAGGCTGCCTCAGCCTTGGAGCAGCGCCCAGGAGGAAAGCTGCAACAAATGCACAGGTTTCCCCCCTGTGCTCTTTCCTTTCCCTTCATGCTTATATGGGATCCCTGAAGAAGCTGAATGTGTCTGTCAGTGCAGGGAAGATGGCCTGAGCCATTTCTGGGTAGCATTGCTGTGCTGGAGTCTCTGGTCCCACACTGGCAGCCTTCACACTGACTGGTCTCAAGGGGACCACTGTGTTAGGGAAGCTGCACTGTAGCACTGCGTGATAAGAGCAGATAAAAGAGTTCCTGCTGTGATTACAGCATGACCAAACAAGTTTCCTGATTCCATACCTACGCCTGTCACTTCTTGAGACAATACTGTTATCCCTGGCGGGAATGTGCAGACAAGCAGGAGCAAACCAAAGCTGCAAGCCCTGCTGCCCTGTGGCAAATAAACATCACTATGTACCCTCATTCCATGCAGAGGGCTGGCTCAGGGACTTGAGGCAGGGAGATTTCCTAAGGAAATGTCCTGGCAGGGCAGAACATCCTCACTATTACTTGGAAGGAACAGGGAAAGGGGAGTTAAAATGTACACTGAAAAGAGAGCAGGATATGAAAATATGACAAATAGCAACTAAGAGTGCAGAGAAACTTCTCTATTTGCATAGCTGCAATTTGCAATTGAATGCCAGAGGGGAGCTGAGGCTCACAGAAATGGAAATATTCTTCCTTCCCAGCTCCACCACGGTGCTATGGCTGCTCCATTGTGGTGGTCCAGCATGCCCTGAGGTAGCCCCCCACCACCTTGGCCTGACCACCTTGTCCAGCAGAAATGTGCCTAGAGAAGTTCTCTGCAGCTTTGCATGTGTGGTCTGGGCTTTGCTGGCTTGGTTGCAAGAGAAGAGCCTGGATGTCAGCCTGGATCAAGCCTTGCTGGTGCAGTCCCTGCTGTGTCAGGATAAACAAGGCTCAGGGACTCTCAGCAATGTTTTCCTGTGGGACCATTCATTTGCATGGGCAATACTCATTCGCTGGGAAAATACTCATGCACAATGATAGGCACACCATTGCAGGCTGGTATTAGTATTTTAGGGTGGACCATGTGCTGACCCCTATGTAAATTGCTGAATTGGGACCTCACCCACAAAATTTTGCCTGCCTGATTTCCCGAGCTGTTGAGGAACTATCACTTTTCTTTAAAGTGAGCTAAGGGCTTTCTGGTACTTTATAGCTAGCTGCTGTCCCAGCAGCAGACTAAAACAGAGAGCCCAGACCCACTCAGGACTGTGCCTTTCCAGCCTCATGCGTGACTTTAGAAACATACATGATTTTAGAAACAGACATATTGCAGCACTATTGTATATTCAAGTCCTACTGTAAGCATATAGACACTTACCATGTGCTCCTTACCCTGTTTATACGGCAGTGAAGTCATCAGGGCTTTGCTTGTGGAAAACAAGGGCAAATACAGCCCAAGAAAGGCCTGCATCTGTGTGACAGTGTACAGCTGAAAGTGTTTTCTGATCCTCTTGGTTTTGCAAGCTCAGTGCATCTGCACTCATTTTACATTAGTGTGCAACATGTACTCTGGACAAAGAGCACAACATCATGCCAGGGTGTGCATTTAGCATGTGCAGTCAGTACAAAGGAGCAAATAATGGCCCATTAGACCATGGTGTTTAGCAAAGCCCACAAAAAAGAGCTTTCCATCTATCCTAGAGGGCTCATTTGCATCAAAAGAGCCAGTTTGCTTCTCTGAGCTCTTCCTGGCCTGCCTGAACAGTGCCACCCCAACAGCTCTCAAGAAACATTTTAATAGGTACCACTGGATGAATCTTTGTAGCTGAAAATCAGAAAGGTGACCATAAAAATTACTCTGAAGTTCTCTTTTTCTCCATTGGGAGTTAATTTGCATAAATACAGAGCTGTTCTTTGAGCTAGCTTCTGCAAAGGACCCATAAGGTAGAGATGATCTCTCCCTCTCACAAGCAGAGAAAATGCTCTAATACCTCTGCAGTAGTCCCAAGGTGCAATGATGGAACATAAGCTTTTTCATGTATCTCCATGGGGCACACAGTCCTGTGGAGATCTGCTGAGCAAGATACCTCCTTTCATCATGAAAGTCATTGTGGTAGAGCATCTCTCGTGTTTTTCCTCTTGGGAACTGCATCTTGGCTGGGAGGTCAGAAGAAAAGAAAGTTGTGTATGTCATTGGGCAGCTCAGACCCAGGAGATGAGAAGGTCTGTGGAAATAAAACACATTAGTAATATACTCATATGGTGATAGTGATTTCTATTTTACTAATGAAGCACCTACCAAGTCTCCTGATCTCTACCACTATTCAGCAGATAGGCAACTCTAGTGTCAGAAGAATAGCAATGATAATTTATCATGATTAAAGGTGCAACAGGTCTCTTTAGATGTAATTAGGTGCTCTCTAAAAGGAAGACGCTATAGCTAAGCCTTGCAGGCATGCTTACTTGACCACATAGGGCCCTCATCAGAACATTCAGTACTAATATATTATCCCTAATGATGACAGCCAGCAGTTCCTTCTCCCCATGAATTACAATTACACATTCTCATTTGTCTGGAGAGTCAAATTTTTCACAAGGAAAATTTTTCGGTCACATGGGCCAAGAAATACAATTATTTTTTCTTGGACTCTCCGTTTTCCACCACTGATTCCTTTCAAATTATTTCCAACATTACTAAATTGATGTGAATGATCACCCACTACTTTTCTCTTTCACCAGCCCCCATGTGTCTTTAGATGCTCCACATTCTTACAGTTAGCCCAAAGGCTAACTGTAAAATGTCTGATCTCTTAAACCAGCCGTCACAAGAGGGTTTGCCAATCTCTATTTCACCACCCAATACTTTTCCAGTATGGCATTTGACATCTGAGCTTTGTGTTCCTCTCACTTCAAGTTCACCTTTGCAAACGTTCCTGCTCTAACAAGCATATTTTTAAGGACCACTGCTCTTATGCTCTATGCTACATCCCATACTTAACAAATTACTCCCTAAAGATCATAGAAGGCTGAAGCAGCTTTGGAGAAAGGCTGCCTATCTCAATGCAATCCATAAGTCTGGAGATAGCTATTACCCATGTGTATTAACAATATCATAACAGAGGCTCCAAAAGCTGTGCACCTTAGGAGGTCCTGTGAAGCAAAGGTAACACCATCAGCTTTTCTCACAGCTGGAGGTGAAATGTGTTAAGAGGCAGTAATGTGAAGGGAGCCACTGAAGTATTTCAGCTAGACCAACAAAACAGGTGAAAAGAACCAAGGCAGCAGCACTAGAAAAGCCTGAAACTGACTGAAGGAGAAAGTCATGGCAATCTCAGCAGGCTCTGACAGGCAACACTGATGGTCTGAGCTGCTGTGATGGATGGAATGGTTTGCCCAGGGAAGCTGTGAATGCTCCATCCCTGGTGGTGTTCAAGGCCAGGTTGGACAGAGCCTTGGGTGACATGGTTTAGTAGGAGGTGTCGCTGCCCATGGCAGGGGGTTTGGAACTAGATGATCTTAAGGTCCTTTCCAACCCTAACTATTCTATGATTCTATGGGGAGGTATTGCATTATCTGGGCTGAAACCACTTCCTCAGCTCAGAGGAAGCCAGGCATCTCTATGAATCATATCCTGAAGTGCACAGACCAGAGCTCAGCAGTGTCTGCTCTTGCATCCCTTGGGGTGGACTGCTTTTGCAGGTGGACAGAGGTCTGGACCCACCTAGGGGAAGCCCTTTGGTACCCAACATGGCAGCCAGCACCTAGTCCAACCTCACTGTCCCTGCTAGTAACATTCCTTCTGAGCAAGATTTGCCTCACTGTACCTTCAAGAGAGTCTCCAGGGATAGCAGGCTTGCTTTGGGGTGGCTTCATCACTCATCCATCCCCTGAGGGATGAAGACACTAGTCTGCCTGTGACAGAGTTGTCTTCTACTGTGAAGTAGAGCCTCCATTACAGGTTCACTATCAGAAGTAAACCTGCTTTCAGGCTGTGTGGATGCTAATTCTAGGCCTCATCTAGTAAACCTCCTCTTTTATTTCTGTCTTTCCCACCATCAACAAAAACAAAAAAAAAATTCACTACAGTGAACTCTGCTGGCAGCCTGTTACCTATTTCAGCCAGGCAGCTGGATCTTACCCTGAGAAACCAGGGCATTGCAATCAGTAGGTTTTGTTGCCTGTAAAATGGAGATGAATGCCACACATGTTTTTCTTGGAGTCCTTGCTTGGCTTGAAGGTCCTGCTCCAGCCTGCCATGGAGCCTGTCCTGCACAGCAGTCCCCACCATCCCGCCTGGATGGGACACAGCATGCTGGAATCTCATTCATGCATCTGCTGATGCACCGCTGCTGCCAATCCAGCCAAGGCTTTAGGAGAGGAGAACATGATCGCTTCGCAGGGTGCTGGTGGAGTCACCGCACAAGCAGAGAAGACCATCTAATCCTCACATTCCTGCAGGACAGAAAGCCCCCAGTGAGCTAAACATAAATGGCCAACAGTGTGTGTTATTTTTAAGTTGAAAAGCCTGAAGGCAAGGTTTAAAGGCTAGTCTAATGGCATTTTCTTCATGAGCTGTCTTAAGTCCCCTTGTCTCTTGCCCGCATTGTGTCAGCCAGCAGTGAAATATTTTGGTACAGGAGTTGTCTCTGTCCCTGTTCTCAAGGCACTTTAAGTCTCCGTATGTGGTTGGAACAGGCAAAATGAGACACGGAGCAAATGCTGGCTTCCATCTATGTATCTTGTCATCCAGGATTGACAGAGACCACAGAGTGGCCTCATGAAGGGATAAAGTCAAACGATACTCCTGCCTGATGTTTCACATTATACCCTGACTCTCTTCCCCAGAGCCAAGGGGAGGCTTCCCACACCCATGGTGATTTCCCTGACCACCAGCTGTCCATCAGTGGCCACAGCTAAAGGCCCCTGCTATGTTCTTCCTGCTGCCCAAGCAGGAGCTGGGGATGTGGAACCCCGGCACATACCCTTCTTCTCCTAGCTGCTTTGCCAGCCATGGAGAGCTGGGGCTGCACGAGCCCTCCCGAGTACCCGGGAGCATCGTGATTTTCAGTCCCATATGCTCTGCTCCCACAGCAGCCAGAGCACCGTATGTGTCCCGGACTAGACAAAAATCAATGGCCTTACACTATGGATATGACTAAGTCCCATATTTAGTCGCTTTGTTGCTGTGTGAGGCAGTGTTAGCAAATGAAATGATGGTTGCCAATGCAGAAGGAGGAGCGCAGTGAGTGCCCTCTGAAGATCACCAGCCAAGGCCATGCACCCAGCATACCCAGACATGGCAACCAACTCTTACTGTGCTTACTTTGTCATAACTGAGCATACCGGATACATGCCAGTACTGCATGGCATTAAATAATGGGTTCCTGTTTGACAATTCCTCTATTGGAAGCAACTGTAGAGGCAGTTGAATGGTCCCAAACCCTCCACAATATCTGCTGCACTAATGCTTTCAGATTCCAGCAATCATTTCTGACAACAATGACACTTTCTTGATACAGCTCCAGCCAGCTCTGCCATCACTGCAAAATGTAACCAGCTTTGACTTTAGCGATGTTTCATACTCTAAAATTAAGATGAATATTTCGTTACAGTACAGACGGCTCTTGCTGAAACAAGCAGACATTGAATCTAGGATGAAATCTGGAAGGTAGGTGAGGTTATTTTTTGGAAGGAAAGGTAACTCCTGCAGACAAAGCAGCCCAAGTTTTTCTCCTATGGAAAGGATTGGGGCCAAAGTCAAAACCAATCATACTACAATGCCAACGAGTGTAAGAGGTAATGGGGGCAGCCTCAGGGCTGAAGGCTGAGTGTGGATTCCAGCCCATCTTTCAGGATGGCCTCACCTACCTACACACTAGCACAAGCTGATACTTAATCCCAAAATCCTGAAATCCTGAAATCCTTGGCTTGTGTACCCTGCTGCTCTCATCCATGTTTCTCAGTATAATGGAGATACAGAGTCATATAACACAGAAAACCACCACTGGTGCTTTGTTGTCTGAACACAAACTTATTCAAATGATCTGTCTTTTTTTGTTGTTTCTTTTTAGCTTTGGCTACAACACCTTCTTGGTTGCTCCACTTTTTAGTGACCTTACGTGCATTTTTGCTCTTCCTAATCCTGTTTTTACTGTCCTATCCTCTGTCACCTAAACATCCTAGCTCTCAGAAAACAGAGATAAGGGAAATAAAATATATATCCCTCTACCCACCAGATCAGCTTCTAAAATTCTCTTTCTGCCTCTGCTGTACCAGGATGGAACCTATGGGGCATCTGGTACAAATGCAACTGATCTGGAAGCAAAGTCCCCTGCACAAATAGGAGAAGGGCCTGTTAATATGGGCCAGTCTCTGCATCTCCAGAGGAGTCTAGAAGCAGCAGTGGCTTGGGAGTGGTGGTATGATGATCATGCAGAAGCACTTGGGCTTGTAAGCGTGGCCTCATCCCTGCTGTGTGAGGGAGTCTGGGCAGACACTAGTGTCTGGGCACCTTCCTCAGACTCCGTTGGAACAGAGAACTCAGTGCAGAGAAAGCAGAGTAGAGGCAACATCAGCATCAGTTTGGGAGTGGAGGCAAGGGGACCTTGCTTATGAATTTTTTAATTAGTTGGGTCATGACAGTGAAAACAAAATTAGCTTTAAGAAGCCAAACTGATTTTATTAGCTACACAATTACAAATGCACTGCCTTCCCAGGCAGAGGGAAAGGCCTTATCTTCAACAGTTTCACTGAAATAATGACTTCTACAACCCCTCCCTCCCCTCTCCCCTCACCATAGGTTTTCCCTCTCCCATGCTGGCGACTGTGCTGGGATATGCCCCTGATAATCTTCTGCTATCCTGGGGGCCTGGGAGGCAGGAGGGCCATGGAAAGAATCCCAGCATTTCCATCTGTCGAATTCCTAAGTGGCAGAAACCTGACCCTGCGCCGAGCGGGTACTCGCTGCATTATTGCTGCTGTGGCACAGCAAGCAGCCTGTGCTCCTTGTCATGCATTATTAAGGAGCTCACAGAGAAGGAAAGACACCAGTGAGAGGGTAAGTGAACCTGGAAAGTGGAAAAGTCAAATCTATCCTCATAATAATAAAATAAACAAGCCCAACCCTGAGCAGACTCAGTAGCTGATGCGGCAGCTGCATTTACGGGCAGAGCTGACCTGACATGAGTCAGAGACATGACAGCCATGCTGATGGTTTGCTGCAATAGCATAGGGTTTTCCCATGATTTTACCAACTTCCTAGAAAGGGAAGAAGCCTGTGTGAAAAATGAGGCAGTAAATGTTGAAGTCTGCTTTTCACTTGTTCCTGTCCTAACTGGCCCAGGGCTGAGGGGCTGGGATAACTTTGCCATTTCATCAACTGCCCCAGATACAAACCCCACAGAAGTGATGCAATCCTATACAGTGATGTACAGGCTACAAGCCTGGCCCAGATCTGGGTGTCACTGCTGGTACCCAAGGCTGGGAAATACCTCAGCTGGTGCAAAACAGCTCAGCTTTGGCTCCTCAGGCAGCACATCCCTTTGCTCCCAAAACACATTTGGGAGTGGTGGCAGGGCTCCCTGCCTCATTCAGGGCCCTGCTATGAGCACAGCACTCCTAAGCCATCAGATAAGACTACCCTGGGACCCACATTTAGTTGTGCATGTACATCCCAAACTGCTGCAGCATGAAACTGCATTGCATGAAATACAGAGGAAGAGTGTGGGCACAGGGTTTATTCTCTGGGACTCCATCATCCGTAGAGGTGGATGGCATTTGACAGGGTGAGGGAAGGAGAACCAAAGAAATTGCTTGCCTCTGTGCAGCTGATCACTGTCGCAGCAACAGCAGGAGGGTTTCAACCAGCAATTGTTGAGGGGAAAGGCCACCACCAATGACCAGAGATGTAAATTTGATCGGGTATGTGATCTCTTTCCAGTCTCTTCCTGAGTCTGCTTAGAGATGCCTTTATGGGATGCTTTTGCCGATTTTCCAGCCCAACTATTCCTTATATGGAAAAAGAAAAGCATAGAAGAACTTAATGTGTTTCTAGCTGCATGTAATGAAATATAATAACTTCTGTAAGGAAGCAGAATCAGCCCACCTAATTCTTCATGAACCCAGGGCCCATAACCTGAAAGCTTGTCTCAAGTAGAACAAAAATGGCCACTCCTGTTATTTGCAGAAGAGGCAAAATTGCAAAGGGCCAGGTATTGCAAAACCCCAGGTTCTGCAGAAGGTGATTTATAGTTACTTGCAAAGACGTGACTAAGAAGCTCAGGAATCCCAAGCTGAACAACAGTCCATTGATAAGACCCAAGACACTGCAGGCCAAACTCTTGGCTACCCCCCAGCTGACCCCTGGCAGTGTCCTGGGCTTGCCCAAAAGGCAAATGTACGCAGGTGAGAGCACAAGAGGGCACTCCTGCAGGCCAGGGGCTTCACACAGTGGGATGGTTTGCTTTTGTCAGCAGAGGGTGGACCAAATCCATCGCTGGAGGCAAGCAGCTTCATTGCTGTCAAAGGGCCAAGGGTCAGACCTCCTCTAATAGAGTTGGGTTTTTTTCAGGGATGTTTTTTTCCACTTGTGCTCTTGGAAATGCAGAGACGCACAAATAGCAAAGGACAAATCAATAGGCATTTATGAGCCTTGAAAAAGCTTTTTTCTTGCTCAGGTAAAATCTTCTTAGTTGTACTGTTTATGTGGCTGGAGTGATTCATTATGCTTCCCTCTCCCCCACAGGCAAGCAGAAATAAACAGGAATACTTTCCAAATTCAGAAAGGACACCCTCCCTCTCTCTTTTCCCCAGGATTGCTATAATTTGCTCCATACCACTCAAATCATTCTCCCTAAATACATGTAAACTCCAGATTGTGCTTAGTTTGCTGCAGCATAGCCTGGAACACAGGTCTTCCCAGCCATGGATATGCCCTTGATGAACAGCTCATTTCCTTGTGTGCCAAAACCCTCCTCCAGTCTCCTGAGCTCTGCTTGTGCTGTTACTGGAGTCAAAGGCAAAACTTCCCCTGGTTCCAGCAGGCGCAGGAGCACGTTCATCCAGCAAACCCACACGTATCGCCATATGCTGATTTTTCTCCCTGTTCTGTTTTCCTTTCAGCCCTATCTGCTTCATCAAAGAAAGGGAGCTGATCACGGCAGCCACGGTGTTTGCACAAAGGTGGTAATTCAAGCCCCGGCGCGAGCTGTTTTGGCAGCGCAGCCTAGGCACCGCTTGTTGTTTCAGCTGACCTCTCTGGCTGCGCCTGCCCGGCCTCCTGGCCGCATGCAGGTGGCTCTCACAGCAGCCTTCCCCTGGTGTGCTCATAAAATCACTTTTCTGTGACTTGCGTGTGGGTGAAGCGGCTCCTGTTCTGCTCAGCAGGGCTCCTGGAAGCCCTCCCCATGCACAGTTTGCACCCTGCACAGTTTGCACCCTGCACTGTTTTTAAGACCCTGCAGGGCCAAGAGGTGCTGGACAAAGGCAGCACACTGATAACACTAAGAGTGAGTGCTGGCAGGGATCTAGCTGGCTGGGTCTTTGCTTAGGCAGGAGATCCACTGGGCAGGAGTGTCCATCCTGCTGCATATGAGCATGCACCCATCACACTTGCAGGACCCAGCTACCAGTGCCTCATGCTGAGGACAGGCATTTCAAAGGAAATAATGACCTTCTTTCACATAACCCTCCCTTTGAAGGTGAATCCTCACATGGTGAGAGGCACCCAAGCCTTTCTGCTCATCCTTTACAATGGCCTGGGATGGTGCTTTCTGGCCTTTCCATTGTAGAGACTTCATTCCAAACCTGTTGCCATCATCCAAGGTCTTTGTGGTGAGTTTGCTGGCCCTGGATGGGTTTGGAGAAAGTGCAGGGTGAAATTCGCTTTAGCTGCATGCCTCAGTTCAGTCTCTCGCCACTGCAAGGAATTCCAGGATGGAGAACAGTCAGATCAAAGAGAGACAATCCCAGCTGAAACATGCACGATTTGCATATTCCATTAAAAAAAAATCAAAGGGGAGGGTGTGTAAAATATTTGCGCCCTGGAGCATATGCAATGTATGCCCCAACAAGATGCTCTGTGTAGGGCTGATACTTATTTACTCTGATGCTTAATAACAAAAAAAAAAAAAAAAGAAAAAAAAAGGCTGTTGTAATTTTCATATCCCAAAAGTTTCTGGCCCATCTGATACGCAGACCAGCTCCTTGAAAGAAGCACAGATACCCCTAAAAAGCTTGGGCTGACTTTTGGCAAACTGCTTACTTTTGAAGGTCAAACTAAACACATTCCTTGTGCAGTGGGAGGTCCCCCATTGATATAAATCTTTATTGTCCTGGTTCTGCCGTTTCATTTCAGATTTGATGGGCCACAAACACAGGGGAGGTGAGTGGAGGATACATGTGCCTTTCTCTGCCAAATTTTAGAATGGTGCTGTGAAAAGTCAGAATGGCAAAGCTGAGTTTGTTTTAGGCTAAGAACAGCATGGGTTGTGAATTTAATTGTGCCGCTGGCTCTGCTGCCAGCCAGCTGGATGACAGTGACGAGGTCGCTGCCCTGTGACACTGTTTCTCCATCTACTAAAAAACGCTATTCAGATCCTTTTTTGGAGTATTTTGAGATGGACTGTTGGAAAAAGAGCTTCCTGGTCTGTACACCATTATTGTTAGTATTAATATTCTTACTGCTTTTTGTTACCACTGTGGTGGCTATTAACACTGCCAGCCCATGTTGCACCATGCCAGCGTCTGAGCACAAGCACACCCTTTTGCAAAAGCCAGGTGATACTATTTGCATGGAGAGATGTGACCTGTGCTGCTTTTACTGATTCTAACGATTGTGCTCTTCTTTCCACCTGCAGTTTCCAGGTTCAAAGTCTGCACTGATCTGCACTGCCTTCTAGCAGGAGACAAAACATAGAAGACCACCTGGTCTGTGCTCCCCATGGAGCACTGGGTTGCAGGGCTGCTTTAGCAACCCCCATCTCTGAAGCCTTTCTTTCAGCTGCAGGTCCGGTTAATACATCAACAGGTCCTGAGGGATACAGTGAAGGCTGCGAGGCAGCACGCAGAGAGAAGGAGTAGGGAAAAATGATGGGAGCACACCCAGATGGGAAAACACCATTGGCAAGAGCAGAGCATCTCCTCTAGCCTACAGCTGCCCCGGCCCTTCTTGAGGCAGGGCCACAGCCCTGAGGCGTCCTCTGCAGAGCTACAGGCTGGAGGAGGCACTCTGCTTCTCTTCCCCAGAGGGGTTTTCTCATGGTTACACCCCTCCTATGCCAACACCTCACACTCGCCTGAAAACCTGACCAGTTGTGTGCCTCATGCCATGATCCCACGATCCCACGTCTGCCATGCCCCACTCCAGCCTGCCCCTAGAAGGGGCCAGGCACAGCAACTACACATGGTAGTGCCTAAGAAAGATGCCGGCTTCTTCCCACTGAGTTTTCCTGACTGTTGGCACGCCACAGCAGCACTGTATTGATTTGCTTCAAGGCAGTAGTCAAGTCCCTCATAATTTATTGAAAACCAACCAGGTGGTCTCTGCTGACTCCCCATGCCTTATGTGGCTCACATTAATAGCAGTTGGGTGCCAGTAACAAGTTGGTTTTTGAGACTATAATCCCTCTCACAGAGCATCTTCCAAGAGAAAAATAATACACAGGAAGAATGCACCTCGAGACATCAAGCGCTTTAGTGCTGGTTTGTTTGCTTTTTCCCAACAGCCTGCCTTTAAGGTACATAATTTCTGGCATCAGGTTTCTTCACGTAGAGACCATTTAAGTACTTAAGGTGCTCTCTATGTACTCAGCCAAATGTTTTGCCAAGAAACCTAGAATTTCTTTGCTTTAAAGGCATAAAGTCTTCTATCTGAGTTTTAATTATAGGGTTGAATACACAATGAAACTGCAGCTAAGCCCCTACATGTATGGAATGTAACACCACTTCACTGTGCCTCACCTGAAAGACAACTTGTAAAAAAGCCACAGATGACTAATAAACTGGAAGGACACTCATAAGAAATGAGAAAAGATTTAAAGAAAAAAAAAAATCCCTCCAGTAAATAATTAGCTCTTTTCTGATTATGCTCCTCCTGATAAAAGACAAAGGGCTTTGTCAGGAAGTGACTCCATCTGAGAACCTACTCCCAGAAAATGTGGCTTTAGTGGTCTAGACCATCTGCTCATGACCAAGGGAAGGGTGGGTCTGAACACATCTGCATTTGAGCCACTCCAACATGGGGCCAAAGCTCTCTTGTATTGCGCTCTTGGGCTGGGTGTCCCAGGGGAGGCAGCAGAAGCAATGGAGTTGTGAACCTCCCCTTGGAGGAGGAAGCCCAAAAGCCATCCCTGCTGGGACACGTCCTGGGTGCTAGTAAAGATCTGCAGCGATAGAATCAACAGGAAATTTGCCTGGTTTTTTGTGGGCTTGAGGTCAAGCCTATCTGCAAGGCTCCTTTTGCACCTGGGCAGGAGCCAAGGTGGCTCTAAGGATGTGGCAAACCCGGATGCTCCTTCAGGGCTGCCCTGGGGCTCTCCACAGCACAGCAAAGCTGTGGGCAGTGGTCTCATGGCCATGCCTGAGCCAGCCCAGATCCCAGTGGCATCATGCCAGCTCAACTCTTGCTCCCCACAACACAATTTCTGCTTCTATGGCTGTGCCATGGGGTTTTGGTGTGGATAAAAGGGATTGCCCAGCTCCAGGGAAGAGTTCTCCTTTCCAGAGAGAGGGGTCAGGCTGGGCTGGGACAGTGCATGGGGTGGAAAGCCCTGGAGAGGCAGGTTTGTTCTCCATGGTCACAACAGCCAGCTTTGCCTTTCCTTGTGGGTTACACGCTGCACAGTACAAAGAGCTGAAAGGCAGAGGGAAGCTCCCTGGATAAATCCCTGGCATGGCCAGGTCATCTGCTTGGGGACAGAAGCAGGAGGATAACAAACAAATCAGTGCTGCCATTACTTTGAAAGAAACATGCACTGCATTTCCTAGCAGGAGAAGAAGCCTCGTCAAAGCATACCTGAAAGGAGGGATCATGCTTCACCCAGAGCACATAATCTTCATTTTTAACCTGTAATTTATTTTTTTCCATTGAAAGATCAAATTAGCTGCTTTAACTCTGTCCCTAATTAAATGTTTTTCTTTTTTCCTTTTTCCAAATGGCAAATTCCTGCAAATTCAAACAAGTTATATCACCTGGCAGAATTAATTTTCAGTCGAGACATGCCTGTCATTCCAAACAAATTAGATATCTGAAGGGGTGGGTTTAGCTGCATTTCTGTGCACTAACCAAACCAAGTGGTTATGACACACACAGGGCCAAAAACGATGTTCTTCAGGCGACAGCAACCCCTATGCATGCATATCAGCACCTCGCTGAATCAAAGAGTAAACACCCATTGTACCCAGATATATGCCGCTGTGGGTCTCTGAACCAATGTTTAATGACCTTGTCAGAGAATGTGTGTGCTGTACCCTTACATTTTTAAGAAAGCATAATGGTGCTTTTGTCTTCTGTTTTTTCCTGTGTGGCAAGTTGCAGCTAGTCCTCAAACTTAGCTTAAAAACTTCACTTCTTTACTTATTACTTCTGGACAGATCTCTTGCCAGTTCTGTGCTTGCATTATTTATTTTTTTCCCCTCTTCAGTGGTGTGTTTCAGCAGATATCGAACTTTCTTTTTTAGTGCTGTAATTGATAGTTTGCAAACCAGTTGTGTGTCTGCGCATGTGTGTATCTGTAGACTCACAATCTCCAGTTCATTGAACAACCATAAGGCAAGAGCATAACTTCCCCCCCAAAATCTAAAATAAACACTAATGCTCTTTTCAAAGGGCCCTGGTGTTTTGAGTTTCCTTATTCAGGAGGGAAGTTCACTATGTGGCTGCCTTTTAGCATGTGCCAAAGTCCCACTAAATTAAAGACTCTACAAGCTTTTACAGACACTGAGATAAGTGAAAATGCAGGATTCATAACCAAAGGTAAACTTTCTCTTCTCCCCACCTGGAGGCTTTCAGGAGAACTTAGAGCTCTTTATGCCCATAATTGTCTGAGTGTGGGCATGGGTGTGCAAAGCATCATCAGCCTGCCGGAAAATCACAGCCACAGAACTGGAAAGTATCTAAACCTGCAGTTCAGGTACAGAAAGGGATACTTCATTACAGATAAGATAACAAATTGTGCAATACACCCAGAAAGCTGACACAGAATTTCCATACAAATTTCTTGGGGTCTGCCACTGGGATTGGGAGATTCAAAAGGATGCTTGGGATTAGGAGGCGATAGGAACTACTCACCTGGAGCAATTAGAAAGAAGTCAAGGCTTTTTGATGGCTTTTTCAGTGCAGCTGTGAATTTTTCATAGTTCCTTATGGCCTTCTTTTTACCAACTTTAGTTTCTGGAGAAAAATATTTGTGGCACAAAAGCAGGATTCCTCTCACAGCATTTTAGACATTTACAACACTGTTGTCTTATCAGAGCTCCCTTCACAGACATGTAACACCTTCTAGAGAAGGATGGATGTAATTGATTTTGGCATCTATTTTAGCATGAGATAAATCCCACTTGAAGCCATTGACTATAAAGAGACAACAACAGACTAGATGGTAATCAGCTAGATGGAGGTACCTGGCGCTAGGGAGATTTAGTTCCCCCTAGGTATAAATTAAGTGTTGAGCAGGTTTACCAGCCAACTGCTTTTGCTGCAAAATTTGTAGGAAAATTAGTCAGGGAGCTGGAGGAATTTGGCTCTAGGCAAGGAGCATTATCATCTCCTAGCAGGAAGAAAAGGCACTGGGAAGGAACAATTAGAAAACTGTATGAATATGAAAATACTAATGGATCCTGAGGTGCCTGTTAATCCTGCTAATAGCTGAATGGAATGGAAGACACACAATGAACCTTCCTAAAGATGAGTATAAGTAAGGTAGCCTTTGATAAGATGATTTTACTTTATGCTCTCTAATGCCTCTCTGGAGCCAACATCCCACTTGAGGGTAGCTGAAGCAGGGAGAACCAGAGCCCTTATTCTCAGCCATGGAGGATTGCTCTTCCAAAACCACCTGAGAGCATCATAAAGCATGCTAAAGTGAGGGGGAACCCTGGGAAATCTTGTTAAAGATTATGAGACTTGATGTAATGAAATCTCATAGAGTCAAGCTCAGGTGATTTTCCAGGAGCCAGATGCATTTGTTTTGCTCCCATTGCCTGGACAAGAGCTGTGCAGGAGGAGGGGAGGAACCAGAAAGGTAGGTAGAAGGACCCCTTTCTCTCTTTATCACACCACCACATGCCACAAACAGGGGTATGAAACAGAACCAGCTCTGCTGGGTGGACACTGGTAAGAGAGGAGATGAAGAATGGAGAGACACAAACAGGAAGGTAGGAGGAGGTCCTGAGGGTGTGATTGTCTGTACGACATGCTGGGAAGGGGATTGAATTTCATCACTCGTGGCTCACCTGAGTGCTTCACTTTTCACTCTGGATCAGGAGTTGCTGACTTCATACACCACATCCCCATGCCTTACACTGCAAGTCTCCCAAGAGCCTGCACAGGAGCACCATACCATGCTCCAGGGATGGACACACAGCCTAGCCCCAACATGGCCAAAAGATGTTACTATGGGCAGGATGTGTCCCTTCCTCTAGCTGAGATGAGGTGGTTCATCAAACCCTGCATCCAGCTCCATGCCTGCTGGTAGTCCCCCCCCACCTCTCATGTACTCGCACACCATCATCCAAGGGTTACAAAAAGCCACACCATGCAGTTTGCCCATGCGCATTAGCACATGCTTTCATATGTACCTATACGGTCAGAGCTTTGTAGGTTTATGAACACAGAAAACTCCTAAATCTTTCTACAGTGCCATAGAAGACCATTACATATAATGTCAGAGCACTAAGGCCAGCAGCTTGGGCCCTGCACAAGTACTCCACATGAAGAAAACACCTCCTATCCCAAAGCACTTACAATTGAAACATAAGAGCAGGGCCAGCAGGTGGATACAGACAGCCAGGCTGGAGGGAAGCACCAGCCAAAAAGGAAACCAAGAAATCCATGCAGTGCTGATGCAGCTGAGCTTTTCTTTATCGAGACTGGGTTTGCCTATTTCTTGCAAAAATTGCACCAAAAAATTCACATGCTCCATTTTGGGTTGTACAGATAATGGTGGAGATGCAAACGAGTCAGACATAGCCATACACTCAAACACTGGCAACTCATAAGGGCTTGTGTCCTGTACAAGAGATCCTAAATTAGATATTTTTGTTTAAATGACACTTCTGCCCTTACAGCTTTTCTCACCAGCTGTCCTGTGGAGGACTGTGTTCTATATCCGTTTGTTTACCTACTCTGCTGTAGGAACTGTTCCTATGACAGCTCCTATTAGAAGGAACACCTGCAAGTCTGAAACCCCGAACTCCCTGGTTCAGAAATTAATTGTTCCTCTTGATGAGCTGAAGCCTGAATCATTCGAAAAAGGGCAGAATCAAGAGTTTCCAAAAAGTGGTTAGAACTGCATATGGGGAGTTACACCTAGAAGATGACAGTTACAGATAACAGTTTCCAGAATTGCCCTCTGCCAGCCTGGTACGTGATGGATTTGAAATGAAAGCCTGCAGTTCCATTCCTTTGTTAAGTACCTGTCTGACCGTCGGTCTCCAGGACCCATGGACTTGCTGTAGCAGGCACTACACAAACATACAGAAAGGACATAGCCCAGAGCTTACAGTAACATTGCAGGATGAACATTTTATTCTGTTATGTTCATTAGTCTTTTTTTTTTATTCTGCTCATGAATAAGAGCTGGGAAAAAGGTTACTTGCAGCTTCACACAGCTCAGAATCAAAGGACAAGGCCAAATCCAAAAAAACAAATCTCCCACTTCAACGCTTCTTCTGCATTGTTAAAATTGAACTGAGGTCCCACATAGAGTTAAAATTCTGGCAGTATTAGATGCCAAACATCTAACAGCAGACATTGTAAGAGCAACCAAAGATTACTACAACAGCAAACACTCCAGCAGTTGCATCTAATACTGGTGTCACCTTCTTCATCCAACAAATGCCCATTGACTGTACCATGGAGGGCAACCCGGACTACAGCATCTAGGCTGGAAACCTGCTGTTTAGCCCTTCTCTACCTGATAGAGGACTATTCTTGGGCAATGCTTGCTAGGAGACTGGGCGTGATGTTTAGCAAGGTTGTTCCTGTCACTTCCCCAAGACACATTCCCATAATTTTCTAGAGTGAAAAAGCAGAAAAAGACCTTTTAATGGGTGAATGTTTTTTGCCTTATCTGTGGGTCTTTCCACACATCTGGATGAAGCATGACTGCTCCTGACATTAGAATGCTGCTGGCACATCTCCAGCAAGGATGCCATGATAGTGAGCTTTATCAAGTGCAAGTAACAAAAGAATAAACATGCTATGGACCTGAGTCACAATCAGATAAAAGCAGGGCCATGGTGCTTTCTTTGCTTCATTCCTCCTAATAGTTGGATTGGGCATATTATAGTGACCACCTCCTCTGCAGCCTCACCCAGGCTTTCACCTCTTGGCTAATAACTCCTCCTTACTGTGGGCTTTCTGTGCTCCATGATTTGAAGGCTCTCCTCCATCACCTTGCTTATCACTCCCCATGGCTCAGGAGTCCCATGGTGGGAGTAAGTGGCAAAGAAAATTACCACTTACTCAAAATTCCAATTTCTTCTCTTTGTGTCTGCCATGGTAGGATTCATGAAATGGCTCTTTAGGTATGTGCCTGCAGCTGAGCAGCCATTCCTAGAGCTGACCTTACGCACTTCACGCTGGTGGGTGATAGCTGGTCGAAGAGCAAATGAAACATCTGCAAACAAATCCTTCTGTCTTAGAAGCACATCATTTAACATTCTGGCTTTTAGGGTGATACAGTTGAGTCTCAGAACCGTGAAACACCTTGACAGGGGCTTGTGGCAGAGGCCAGATTTCAAGAGTGACCTGAGAGGTCTCTTTAACTTCACTCCCTCCCCCTACGAAAGACAGCTTGGGAAAATGAAACTCACATATCAGTGTCAGAACCACATATCTGGGTGCATATGGTGGCCCAGCAAGCTGCTAAAGCAAACAGTGGCAGCACTACCCCTTGACTCGCCCTGTAACACAATACAGAGCAGCTCACAGGACTGATGCTTTGCAGTGCCGTCACCCGAGGAACCACTGGACTCTGATGGTAAACTAATTCTTGAGGTGAGGCCTGGAGGGCAAAGGGGAGAAGAGCACACTGAGGAGGATAATCCCCATCTCCTTTAAAAATTAAAAGCTGTGTTGCACTGCTCCAACACCAGGTAGCACTTTGCTCAGCAAATCACTCACAGAAGCCAGGAAATTCCAGGTGTGCAAGCTGTTCAGCTCTTAGCTAGGTGCTGCCTGAATGGGCTTGCCTGAGTCCCTCTACATAGGCAGATCACAGCCACCATAATGGACCACTCACTCCATGGTCCCAAGCACCTGGCCTCAAAGGGAGCAAACACCCTCCCAGAGAGTCCCAGCTAGAACACTCAAAATCATATCTTCTGCCCATGGACAGTAAGAGCCTGCTTTGCTCAGGTAGCTCTGTATTTTCTGTTTCCAATATTTTATTGACACCTACTCCATGAGAGACACTTCTCCATCACCTCTGGGACTTCAGAGCCTGTGGAGCAAGCAGCACTGGTGATCTCAGAGCCCAGGGATGACAGCCAGTGCTCAAACGGGACCAGAGCTGTACATACATCCCGGGTAGCTGCCTCTTTCCAGCCTTTCACAGGCTGCCACCTCACCGGGCTATATTTAGTGAGGCATCTGCAGTGACAGTAATTTTTCCAGTATTTAGGAAATGTAAGTGCTGTCTTCTGGTTGGCTGCCAGGTGCTACTGGGAAACATGTGTTGGGATTATTTTCGGCTCTCCCACCACCAGAGTGCCCATCAATCATGCCTGTGGGGCTGCTTCAAGTCTGCCTGGACCACGGCAGTCTCACAAAATCCTCCTGCCTCCATGGGGCAGGAGACTGTGAGCACAAGGAGGCTCAAGAAGGCATGCAGATCATTTTATTAAGAAATTCCTGTCATGCCAGGCTCAGCTGAGCCCACCCAAGGCTGCTGCAAAGCCTGGGGAAAGAAGTGATGTTTAAAAGGAGTGGGCCAATGTTGGGGGCATGCTCTGGCTTCGCTATGAAGGCTTCCTTCAAAATGGTTCCCAGGAGGAGAAGCCAAATGAAATACCCTCCTTTCCCAACTGCTGGCTCACAGAAGGGTTTTCAGATGGTGTATTGCTTCGTATTGTATTGGCTTCTTCCAAGAAGGAGCTTCCAGTTTGCTGTCTACAAGGGTCTTCCTTCTATTTAGAAGGCAAAATGGACTCCATAATGTCTTCTAACTAAGCAAGGCATTGGAGGCCAGCAGTGAGCAGAGCGTTTGTAAGTGTTGTTATTACATAATTGATATGCTTTGTTAAACCCTGTATTTTCTTTTAAACAGGGGTTTTTTTAGTGTAGTTTGGCCACAGCAGCATCAAAGCAGCATGGTTCAAGCAAACACTTCTGCCAGGTCTTGATGTGCTTTCTCCAGGATTGCGACAGCCTTTGCCCAATGGCATTTGCAGGATGCAGACCTGCGTCTGCACCTCAGTTCCCACCACTTCCCACCAGGGCTTTTCCTTTGGGTTCTCGGTGCTCCCAGATTTTAGGTGTCAGTATCTACTCTTCCTCACAGCTACGCTTACCTTCCCTTTCTGGTCTCCAGTGCACATCTCTCTAGTGTGGGACAAAAGCATGCTGAGGTCGTTTAGCTGAGGAAGGCTGCAGTGGCAGTGGCTAACCTCACTAGCATTGCTCTGTGGGCCCACACCTTCAGTGCAAACCCCTGGGAGAATGGATTGCAGTCATAAAGGCCTTTTTCAGAGAAATCCACACCCAGGGAAAAACAGAGGGTGCCCCAGATGGCTGAAAGCAGCAAAGACCACTCCCCAGTCTGGATCAGAGTTGCGGCCTTAAGCCATTTCTCCTAAGCCAGTCCTGAGTTTTCTCTCTTTCTCCCACGAATTTCTTGCTTCCCTGTTGCGCCTCAATAGTCCTAAAACAACATTTTAATCTCCATGCTTTGGTCTGCTGCTCAATTATTTTTTCAGTGGAATATATACATATATCAAGCTGCTTGTAACTGTAAAAATGTCTTGTAAATTATGTCATTGGCAGTTACAAAGTCATGGCTTTAAATTAAATATTATTTATAAAGGAAATCTGGACACTGTTTAGAAGAACTGATAAGATACAGCTTTGCAATAGGTGTGTGAGACAGAAAAAGACACAAAATTTCCCAAACACATTGCTGGTGATGGACAGATTTGTCACTGTGCTGTATCTCTTGTTTCAGCTTCTGCTGTATGTGGGCTCAGAGAAACATCTTTTTATGAAATTGCCCATAAAAGTGTTTAGGTTTCCTGAAGGTGGTGATTTGTTGATTTGCACCATTACTGCCCGACCAATCTGGTGGCCTTCTATGATGGGGCTACGGAACAGATGGACAGGGGTAGAGCAGTTGATGTCATCTACCTGGAATTGTGCAAAGCGTTCGACACTGTCCCACACGACATCCTTGTCTCTAAATTGGAGAGACATCAATTTCATAGGTGGGCCACTCGGTGGATAAAGAACTGGCTGGATGGCCGCACGCAAAGAGTTGTGGTCAATGGTTCAGTGTCCAGCTGGAGACCAGTAACGAGTGGTGTCCCTCAGGGATCGGTGTTGGGACCAGTCTTATTCAACATCTTGGTTGGTGACATGGACAGTGGGATTGAGTGCGCCCTCAGCAAGTTTGCCAATGACACCAAGCTGTGTGGTTCGGTTGA
>WYDI02024157.1:0-12095 GCA_009867235.2 Psittacus erithacus
GGTACTTATGCACATAGACATGTTTACATTTATATTTGGTTTGTACGAATCTTAATGTTACAAGTATCTACAGTATAATCCTTATAAATGCTATAAACTCCTTTTTCAGAGAATGGACAATGACATGGAGTACAAGCAGTCTTGTATCTTAAGTTATAATTATAGTGTGCATTTCAAGTTCCATGAATTTTTCATACCAAAGAAGCTAAAGCATCTCATATAAATGAGGATGGAATATATCCTAAAATTAATTAGGTGGTGTTCATGATTTTTTTTTTTTTTGTTCATTTTGAAGGCTTCATTTAGCAGAGATGGAAGCCTCTGAAAATTTTTAAATTTTATTAAAACCGTAATAGAATGGGCAGTAAATAATTCTATTATTTGCATTGGCTTTAGAATTAACAGTTTAGGAGAAGAAAACTACCTTTGGAAAATGGCCAGAAGACTCGATAACAAATCAAGATGTCTTTTTGAAACAGACACTTACCAGAGCACATGAACACAAGATTCAGTGCTTCCAAGAGTTGACAACTACGTTATTCAAATGTCACAGTTATCTTTGATTCAACTTAGCTCATATTTCTCAGTCCAAGCAATGTAATGATGATCCATGTACATAATATTGTGCAAGCATAAGGTCTTCCATTCTTCATTTTCTGCTCTGTCTGAATGCACATTTCTCAGATTTTTGGTTTCTTAATTTCTTATTGCTGTGAATGAAATCTTAAACTGGCTTCCTTGATGCATATAAAATATCTTTCTGACACCCTACCTGCTGAGTTTTGTGTGAGCTTTGAGAAGATCCTCTGAAGTGTATTGTCTCTCTGAGCTGTTTTTTGATATTGACTCATCCACACTTCTGAGCTGATAGTATTTACAGTAGTAGCCTGCAGAGACAAAGATTAAATGACTAAGAAGGCCGATCTTCCTGGGTTGCTCTTAAAAGGCAAAGACAAATTCAAGTTTTTATTCTGAATCTACATTAGAACTCCTCCATCTCTTTAAAATCTTTTAGACCTTCTGTCCATAAGGAATTCTACCTTCCCTCAGTAAAACTGAATATTTTAATAAGTATCCCTAGAGAAAGAAGAGAAAACTCTTTTAATTTTTCAGAGCAATCCTCCATTTTAGCCTTTTCATGTCTCCTTGAAAAACGCTATTGTATTTCCCCAGTTAGCTGGAGCATTTGGCATGCAAAACTGGGATGGAAACACAAGTACAAAACTGAAAGTGAGAAGCCGAATAATCCAGGTTCCCCAATATGAACTGTCTAGTTAGTAAGGCTGCTGCAGAAAGCATATTTCCGACAGTTTCTGACAGATTCTGACATCAGGAATCAATTTGCAAATAATTGCACTAACCGAATACTGGTTTTGTAAAACTCTGGCTGTGTTTTGGCTACTCTTTCAAGCACACTGTTCTCAACTGTTTTATGCTTCTTTACCATGCTTAGTCTTTGCTTCTGGAAAAAATAATCAAAGAATCATAGAATGGTTTGGGTTGGAAGTGACCTCCAATACAACCTGACCCTGAACAATTCCAGGGATGTGACAGCCACAACATCCCTGGGCAACCTCAGCGGAAACACTCACTACCTTCATAATAAAGAATTTCTTCCTAATATCTATTTAAATCTACTCTCTTTAAACTTAAAGCCATTCCCTTTGTCCTGTCCCTATATGCCCTTGCCAAAATTCCCTCTCCAGTTTTCCTGTAGGCCCTCTCTAGGTATTGAAAGGCTGATCCAAGATCTCCCCAGAGCCTTCTCTTTTCCAGACTGAACAAACCCAACTGTCTCAGCCTGTCTTCATAGCAGAGATGCTCCAGCCCTCTGGGCATCCTCACGGCCTTCCTCTGGACTCATTCCAACAGGTCCATGTCCTTGCTGTGTTGGGGGTCCCAGTGCTGAACAGAATACTCCAGGTGGTGTCACATGAGAGCAGAGTAGAGGGGCAGGATCACCCCCGTCCATGTGCTGTGATACCATAAAAGTTGGCAAACAAAACTCTCTGAGACTTGTGTTGAAATCTTAGGAAACAGGCATTCTTTATTGCAGCACTGGAGACACGGGGGATCCTTCTGCCTGGCGTTCTCAAAGCAAGCATTATATGATAATAATACATACATATTCAGTAAATTTCCCAGAAAAAGTCATGCATATATTTAAGTAATTTCTTGAAACTCATGAATAATGTTTCTTTTTTAACAGTGGTTTACCAGAGTTAGCTTCAACAGGGCCTAGGCCAATGCCCTTTGTTCCATCTTGCTTACAGGGACACCTATTCTACTCCTAGTTAAATATTTCCTCTTATATAAATTGCTCATCACAGAGTGTACAGAAGACAGCTCAGTTCATTGTCTGACAGACTTAGCCCAGTCCATAAAGATTAGCCCTTTACAGTCCAAGCATGCTGAGTATCAGCTGGTCACACTTCTTTTGATGCAGCCCAGGACACGGTTGGCTTTCTGGGCTTGCGAGCGCACACTGATGACTCATGTCCAGTTTCTCATCAACCAAAACCCCCAAGTCTTTCTCCTCATGCCTGCTCTCAGTTCATTCTCTGCCCAGCCTGTAGTTGTGCTTGGGATTGCCACGACTCAGGTGCAGGACCTTGCACTTGTCCTTGTTGAATTTCATGGGTTTGCATAGGCCCACCTCTCCAGCTTTTCAAAGTATGTGCAGTTCATCTTGTCATAATTAAGAGATCATGTGTTTGTGTGGGGGCAAGAGAGCAGATGCTTTCAAGGATCTTTCAGTACTTTTAAAGACAATATCTATCTGAAGACACAGATCAAAATATGAATTTATAAAGATCAGTGCACTTGATCATAAAGAACTGATAATATTAAGACTGTCAAGTTACATGCAGAAACACTCTTTAGTCCCTGGAAAAGGTCTAGAACATATGCCACAGCTACTTGTACCCTTTCTAAAGACAGCTTCAGATTAAAAATTCATATTCTAATCTGGAAGTAGTGTCACTTTGCAGATGACAACTCTGAGACACCACAAAGAAATATGCTCAGTCTTAATACTGACACTTTGAAAAGAATCCCGAAAAACCTGAATTCATTATATCACAAAATGTGTGCAGACCTACGTGTATATGTAGTCGGCATGCATGTATACATAAATGAATCTGTAGATGGATATGTAAGTGTTTGTTGGTCATGAAAGTATGCCTTACAATGAAACTGAGTGACTAAACTACATAAACAGAATGTTAAGACTTGTTTTTCAAAAGTTACAGTTATTTTTCCAGAACAAAATGTCAACTCTGGTGCTAAAAAATGCTTTACCCAGTAAACTGAAACAAGGACAAGCTGAAGTTAGCTAAGTTCAGTGTAGAAATCAGATAATTTATACTTTATTTTGGATTTTTCCTACATTGGCTCATGTTGTAGTTTATCCCAAGATGGCAACTATGTGCCGCACAGCCGCTGGCTCACATTCCTTAGCTCCTCCATACTGGAATGGGGAAGCGAAACAGTAAAAAAGTAAAATCCATAGGTTGAAAGAAGAACAGTTTGACATTTAAAATAAAGTGCAAATAACTCTAGTACTAACCATAATAGTGATAATGAAAAGGGAAATTTAAAAAAAAAAAAATATATATATATACATATATAACCCCTCACCCCCCCAACAATCCAACAAACACAAGTGCTGCACAATAAAATACAATTACTCACCACCCACTAACCAATACCCAGCCCATCCCCAAGCAGTGATCTGAGTGATCTGGCCCTTCCGGGTAACTTCCCCCAGTTTGTATAGTGGTCATGATGTGCTATGGTATGGAGTACCCCTTTGGCTAGTTTCAGCCAGGTGTCCTGTCTCTGCTTCCTCCCAGCTCTGTGTGCCGCTCCACACTGGCAGAGCATGAGAGACTGAAAAGTCCTTGATCAGGGTAAATATTACTTAGCAACAACTAAAACATTAGTAAGGTATCAACATTGCTCTCAGACTAAAGCCAAAATATCACACTGTCCCAGATGCTAGGAAGAAAACTAATTATCCCAGCTGAAACCAGGACAACTCAGTAAAAGGCATTCAGTTTCAATAAATTTGTTTCAATAAATCAGTTGTTTGCTGTTTTCACTATGTTGACATGAATAATTCGCATTAGAATAACTTCTAGTCTTAAAAAGATAGCTTAAACCTGGAAACGGCTGACATTAACTGCTCTACAATACTCACTCCCCCTGTCAGTGGAAAGTGTCTTCTTTTAAGACACGGGATAGAATCAGGCTTTTAGATACCTTTAGTTCATTGTCACCCAACTACCACTGCTTGGCAACTTTAACTACTGTGCTTAGCTTGCACTGATTAATCTTTTCTTTTAATTTGGGTGTCACTTATACCCCCTGTGAAAGATTTGTTCAGGTCAAATCTTTGTTATACCTTTGAAGAAAAAGTGCATATTTTGCATCTGGCAAAAATGGGGTTACTCTTAGAACAATTAAGAGTCTTATTCCTCTATCTCCATTTTGAGAATCTTTCAATAGATCTCAGTTTTGTAGATAATTTCATTTTCTGAAGCAGCATATTTGTATCTAAAATTTATGCACATGAAGCATTTTAACATAAATTTAAAAAGACTTGTTTAGATTTCATTGGATTAATTCTGTTTACATTAACAGGTTGTTCATATCCTCAAAGTTCTTGAAGTACTTAAGCAGCTTTCTTTATGAAGAAGCATTCATTTTATTGACCTTGTTTTATCTGAAACTTTTTCAGTGTTATGACTTTTTATTATACATCTGTTAGGAACTACTTACAATTAATTAGAATTCATATACACTCATACGCATATAAATACATCCTCCCTCCCCCAGTAATCAAACCACACACCACTATAGTCAAACACAAGTTCCATTTGGGCAATTTATTTCAAATAGTTCCTTTTTTTTTTTTTTTTTCTGCAATTAATGCCTGTGGGGTGTTTTTAAGTCCTGTGTAAAATCAAAGCCATAAGAAGTACTTATGCACACTGTGTCTCATGTAGCTATCAGCAAAAGCAGTTAGATGAATAATAGAGGGAAATAAAATCTTCCAATCTATTAAAATGCCATCAGATTTGCCAAAGATGCTTTAAAGTTCTTAACTATCTCTTTATAAATGCTGTTAAAATACTGATATTTTTGCACTATTTTATTAAGAAATGAAATAGACATGTAGATGGACTGATCCATCAATCCACTGATCACTTGAATTATGTTTGGTTGTTTTTTTTTTTTGTGGGAGTTCCTACCACACTTTCAGGGTTATTAGGAAGCTGTGTGTTAAAGAGTAATATACCAAGAAAAATCCTAGGGTCTGTTCCCAGTAGTCTTCAGGATATTGGCTTGCTGCAATTATCATCATCATCATCCTTGCCATGATCTAAAAGCTGGTGTTCCAGAAACTTGCTATTTCCTCCTTGGCAGAAAAACTAAGTGACTCTGACAGACTACTTTATGCTACTCTATGTTGCAACCTTATATGCTTCCTAAAGTTTCACTTCTACGTCAGTATTTCATGACAAATCTTACACAGAAGATATGAATTGGTTTTTTTTCTGGTTTCTTTTTTTTTTTTTTTTCTTTAAACTGTGTTTCTTATCATTTAAGTCTTTTTTTGGAAGAATTAATACCCGCATATGTATCTTTTATAAATCTACTAGAAAAAAGTCAGATGCTTGTAGATATTCATGATAAGAATAATGAAAACAATAAGATTAATGAAAACAACTGCCTTTCACAGACAACAGGTAAAGGGAATATGAATTTCTTCAGAAGGCTTTGCAGTTTTAGAGCCCTAGTAAGAGACATTCTCAGTTTTAGAAACCAAGCAAGGGAATTACATTTTGTTAAATACTGTATTTAATTTATTTTCCCTTCAAGCCAAAAACCAATTAATAATCCAATTTGTATTCTTGACAGCTACCAGCCAGAAAACTTCTGTGCACTTTCTTTTCACTTTTGAGGCAAAAAGAGTGCTTAAGGCCAACTTGTTTCAAAGTCATAGAATCATAGAATGACAGAATGGTTAGGGTTCAAAAGGACCTTAAGATCGTCTAGTTCCAACCACCCTGCCATAGGCAGGGACATAGAGCCATAGGCTGGGACATATCACACTGAACTATGTCACCCAAGGCTCCGTCCAGCCTACTCTTGAACACTGCCAGGGACTGAGCATTCACAACTACACTGGGCAGCCAATTCCAGTGCCTCACCACCATCACAGTAAAGAACTTCTTCCATATATCCAATCTAAACTTCCTCTGTTTAAGATTTTAGCTATTACCCCTTGTCCTGTCACTACAGTCCTAATGAATAGTCCATCCGCAGCATCCCTATGGCCCCCCTTCAGATACTAGAAGGCTGCTATGAGGTCTCCACGCAGCCTTCTCTTCTCCAGGCTGAACAGCCCCAGCTTTCTCGTCTTATCTTCATATGGGAGCTGCTCCAGCCCCCAGATTATCCTCGTGGAACTCCTCTGGACTTCCTCCAACATTTCCATGTCCTTTTTATGTTCAGGACACCAGAACTCCACACAATACTCCAAGTGAGGTGTTACGAGAGCAGAGGGGCAGGATCACCTCCTTTGACCTGCTAGTCACGCTTCTTTTGATGCAGCCCAGGACACAATTGGCTTCCTGGGTTGCGAGCACACACTGCTGGCTCATGTTCAGTTTCTCATCCAGCAGCACCCCCAAGTATTTCTCCACAGGGCTGCTCTGAATCTCTTCTTTGCCCAGCCTGTAGCTGTGCCTGGGATTGTCCAATCCCATGTGCAGAACCTTGCACCTTGCTTCATTGAACTTGCATTGGACCCCGTCTCAAGTTTGTCAGTGTTCCTCTGGATGACATACCTTCCCTGCAGCATGTTGACTGCACTACATAACTTGGTGTCATCAAACATCAGGGACTTTAGTAACATCAAGATTGAGTTCCCTCAGTTGTTTCCAAGGAGAATAACTTAATACTTACTATATCCTACTTCTTTGTATTTATTCTAAAATAAACTAATTTTATTTACATTCCAGTGTATTAGACTTTTGCATATGTAAAACCACATAATAAAATAATGTCACTTCTACTACATAAAGATATGCCAGTATTATCCCTTTTCTTCTTCAAGGTATTCCTGAACAGTTTTCATGGACAGCAGCTGACCACAGTTTTAAAAATGCCTGAATTCTATATGGCGCATGCTCAAAAGGTTGACTTCATTTAGTAAATACCAAACATCAGCTGTTTTTCATCACCATGGTGTGACGCAGCTGTTTTCCCACAGCATTTCCCCAAAGACTCGTTTTGTCATGTAGAAATACTGAACACTTAGATACAAATCCATGCCTTCCTGAAGGTCCAGAGAAGCAGCAGTATTTTTTTTTTTCTGGAAGTGGTAGACATCGAATAAAAAATATTAATATGCATGATCTTATCTGAGGAGTATTTTATCAGTTTGTCTAATATCAGTGCATGCATATAGATCTGCACTTACTAGACAAAAGAATGGAACTACAAAAACTAAGCAAAAAACTCCAACCCAAAAACAGCTCATAAAAAACCCTAAAGCAAACAAAATAAGCAGCTCACAGAAGAAGTGTAAATTTTGTATAGTATGAAGGATTGAGTTCTCAATACTTGGCTCTACACAGCTTTTTCAAAACGCCTGAGTCAGTTTTGTACAGTTATAATAACCTTAACATTAATTATCTTAGGATCTAAGCAACTAGAAGTTTGAATTTCTTTGCTTCATTATCTGCTATTGGTTTCATAGCATTATTGATCTTAATGAGGTTACACGAAACTTGCAGTGGAGCACTATGTGCTGGGATTTCGTGAAATTAATATATTTTTTGAATGACCACAGGAAATAATGTGTGCTTTCGTATGAGACATCTCCTGGAAGCCTTAGAGGCGAAAATTAGCATGGAAAATATATTTTTTTCCTCAGCAAAATATTCATTTCTGAATTTATGCTACCAGAAATTTGCAGTAGAAAATGAAACTAGGAAAAAAAAAAATTGTGCATTTTCAGACAGATGTTGAATAAATTTAGAAGAAACTAAACAAAGCCCTCATTCTTTACAAAGGTGTGCAATTACTTTGTCACTGGCCAACTGCAATTATTAAAGGTCTATTAGAATATGTATGTACTCTATAAGCTTTGTCAGGCTGTTCTTTTTAAGTGTAAATTCTTTTAATGCATGAAAATAAAATCTCTGAATCACCAATCAAACACCTAATCAACTTTCTAATCAAGTCAAGTATCTGACATGACAAACTGGTTTAATTGTCACCTGCACATCAGGAAGATTAAATAATTAATGAAAAAAAAACCCAACGAAACCCACAAAAAACCCCTTGCCAGAAATGTTTAAGTTAAAGGAGAGTGACAGACTGTAACTTCTAAAGTAAGTGAAAAAGAACCTCTAAGATGTTGCTTGTGATCACTGCACGCAAATATATGACAACAAATTATTATGTAATTGTAGAAATGTCTCATGAAATGGTTTGATTTTTGTCACAGCTAGGTAGATCACAAACATAAATACTTTTAATCAAATTTCAATAGCAAAGTGTATTTCACTGTGATAAATATTGTTAAATATTTAAATGTCTAATGATGGCTATTAGGCAGAATTTGAATTCTTAACATATGCTTGCAGGTATCTTTCAGTTAAAAGGGTTTTTTTGGTTTTGGGTTTTGTTTTTTTTTTCTCTTTTCTTGGGAAGAGAGATTTTTATGTATTTCCTGTTTAGATTGTAGATAAAAGCCTGAAATTCCCATTATGTATGCTTTTTGTCCTGATAAATCTAGAAGCAGCTAACTGTCAAGTTAGTTGTGCAAAGTGTATCTGAAGACTAAAGATAAATTTTGTCAGGCAGAAGAAGCTTTGATTGCAGACATGGTGTGTGTTGACATACATTAGATTAGTACTGCTTTTCAAAACATCCCTGGATATGTATTTCTGACCAAATGAACCACGCCTTCAGTTATATTGACAAAGATGACATGTCAAGCCACTCTTCTCAGACTAAGTGTATGTTTGACTGCTACCAACTAAGAATCAAAATGTCCCAGGGAGTAGGGATCAAGTTCATAAATCACGACTTTGACTGTCATTCTAGGAATGCTATTTACATACAAAAAAACTCCCAGAAAGCCCAACCAAACAAAAAAAAACACCTCTAACATACCAAAACCAACAAAACATACCAAAACAAATTCAACCAAAAAAACCCAAAAACCCAAATTCAAAAAAAACTGCTTGAAAGCCTGAGACTTCTGCAGAAATTAATGTAATGTCCTTACATTAAGAATGTTTTGGGTTCTGACCAGTGAGGTGAACCTCTGTCCATCTAGGCCAGTATTCTGTTCTTAATACTGCAACCAGCAAGATGAGTTTGGGAAAGCATGTGAGCTTGGCTACTTTCAGCAGTCCTTTTCCTTGGTACTTACCATTCCAAAACCTGTGTAATTCGGGTTTACTTCATCCTTCCAGCTGTTTTGAATTTATCATACTTATATTTTTGCTATATGGAGAGCAGCACAAATGTTCAGATTGTGGTTATCGCACTACTGACAGCAGTTGCTTCAGCCTGAAACACAGCTGCTACACCTATTTACTTTAATATATCTTTGATTAAAATCTGTCATTCTGAAAAAACCTGTGCATAAAAAGGGGAGCAAGGGAACTCATGTGTGAAAATATTACCTTATTATTAGTCTTACTCATGTCTTGGCAATCTATTCACAATACAGTAAGTATATTCAGTTACTATGATCCTAATATACGCAGTCCAGTTATCCGTTTACTACTAATTTCCCTGAATGATGCAATTGAAAATGTTATGTACAGACTGTATAGTACCAAAACTTCCCTTATGTTATGTTTACCTTTTCCACATCCCTCTCTAAGGGCTAATGGGACCAGGATTAGTGGAGACGAATTGCATTCAGTCATTATCATCCAGGACTCTCCACTGGGAGGAGTTTGGTGGTGAAGGCAGTGGTTTCTTCCACCTCTGTCTTAGGTCCACCAAAGATTTTTTTCTTATCTTTTCTTATTTGTTACAAAGTCTGTTTGGTCTCTCCTTCTTTCCTCATTGGCTCACAGGTTAGGTAGTCACCTACCTGCTACTTAGTTTTATTAGACCATTACCACATATGGTTCTGCCATTCCACTTCAGAATCAGGATTAAGTGGAAGAGAACTATCACATTGCCAAGTTATAGGAAATAAGACACTGCAGAGTCAATATTCATCTGAAGGACATAGCCCTCTTGCCCCTCTTCTGACCTTTAGCAATTTTTGCAGTCACAGCTTAAGAATATCCACAGTCAGTCAAGACAAGCCTGACAAGCCCTGAGGCCTGAATTGCTTATTCAAAAGGCAGTGGCTCTTATGATCAATAGAAACATCTTATTTTCTTGGCTGCACAGTCCAGTGGTTAATCTCCTTTTCTGACAACTGGAAAATCTGCTTACTGCTGTCCACAGTTTAAAGGATTTTAACTCAACCTAGGGCAGCCCTCATTGGCCTGATTAAAATGTGCTAGTGTGAAACAGTAACAGAGCCGAAGAACAGTCCACCTTTCCACTACTTCTTTAGAGAGACTATTAATCAAGAAATAAAGGGATGTCCTTGTTTGTTTTTTTTTACACTTTTTTTTGTTCTTTCAAATTTAAGGAGAATTAAACAAAAATTTAAAACATTTATTAGCACAAAAGTATAAGTTCCTTTCCATTGATGAGAGTACTGCTCTCTGAGTGAGCTATAAAGTCAAAATTCTTGGTTTTGTTCATTGCCAGTGAAAAAGGCAAAAATCTATTAATTTTCTGCCTGGGTCCAGAGTCAGCATGGATATGACCAGAAACAGAAGAATAAAGGAAGCAGAGCCTGGGAGAGCATCATACACTAGATAATTATGGAGCAAATTTAAACATAGGGACTGAAGGTAGATTGCATTAAAGAATCTGAGAAACTAGAGACAATGTAGGGACACAACTGTGGAAAGCATGCCCTGCTTAAGAGGATGGACCTGAGAGGTCTGAAAGCACCTAAATCTAGGCTAATAAGGGGATAAGCTGAGTGAATTGAAGGTGGTGTAGACTGGAGAACATCAGAGGCACATTATTAAGGAATATGTGGAAGAATACTGAAACGCAAAGTCACCAGCCTATTGGAATTGCAACAGAGCTCTTAGAGTATTTTATAGCATCCTGGAAAAAAAAATTAAATACTGAAATCTTAAAAGCACATTGGCATTGCTGAAGGTACAGTAACAAATGTTATGGATAAAGTATGATGTTCTATGGTTGGGGAGGACACATAGAATGCTTGTTCTAATATGGGCTGTTCCAGAAAACCTTTTGCTTTCATTCTATAAATATATCTTATTAAGTTACTAGCTGCTAGAGTCCTACTAAAATAATGAATTCATGTTATATATCTGTGCTATGCAACCACACCATGTCTGCTATCTATAGTACTACCTGTGCTGGGGAGAGAAACTTTAAGAAAGAAATGTCCAGCTAACCAATAAAAGAAACATCTGTTTCCAAGGAATGGGGAAGACTGAGTGAAGTTCATGGAATAAGGAATTATGGGATATTTTATGATTGCCTTTTCTTCTTGGGGCTGACTGCTTTTATCTGATACTCATTGGAAGTGGGAGCTGATATGGGAGACAGAAGCAGTGACCTGGGGTTGCTGTCCTAGAGGATATGACAGACAGGGGTAGAGCAGCTGATGTCATGTACCTGGACTTGTGCAAAGCATTTGGCACTGTCCCACATGACATCCTTGTCTCAAAATTAGAGAGACATCAATGTGATAGGTGGATCACTCGGTGGATAAAGAACTGGCTGGATGGCCACACACAAAGAGTTATGGTCAACAGCTCAGTGTCCAGCTGGAGACCGGTGATGAGTGGTGTCCCTCAGGGATGGGTGTTGGGACTGGTCTTGTTCAACATCTTTATCGGTGTCATGGAGAGTGGGATGGAGTGCGCCCTCAGGAAGTTTGCCGATGACACCAAGCTGTGTGGTTCGGTTGATATGCTGGAGGGAAGGAATGCCATCCAGAGGGACCTTGA